>PVKP010019184.1:0-42936 GCA_004027715.1 Plecturocebus donacophilus
CTCTTTCTTTACCACCTTTTTATGGCCAATAATTTAGATATGCCCTTTTGAAGCTATTTTCTAGGCCATGTGAGCATGCTTCATTCTTTTGTTATTCTTTTTTCTTTTGACTTCTCTGATTGTATTTTCAAATAGCCTGTCTTCAAGCTCACTAATTCTTTCTTCTGCTTGATCAGTTCTTCTGTTAAGAGATTCTGATGCATTCTTCAGTTTGTCAATTGCATTGTCTAGCTCCAGAATTTCTGCCTAATAATTATTTCTGCTTTTTAATCATTTCAATCTCTTTGCTAAATTTATCTGATAGGATTCTGAATTTCTTTTTTGTTTTACCTTGGATTTCATTGAGCTTCCTCAAAACAGCTATTATCAATTCTCTGTCAGAAAGGTTACATATCTCTGTCACTCTGAAATTTGTCATTGCTGCCTTATTTAGTTTGTTTGGTGAGGTCATGTTTTCCTGGGTGGTACTGATGCTTGTGAATGTTTGTCAATGGTTAGGCATTAAATAATTATGTATTTTTTTCTAATCCTTGCAATCTGGGCTTGTTTATACCCTTCCTTCTTGAGAAAGCTTTCCAAGTATTCAAAGGAAATTGAATGTTGTAATCTAAGTCTTTGGTCACTGTCTGACAACTTTTTGTCATTAGTTTTCATCAATATGTGTTGATATAATTTGTAGTTTTCTCTGTTTTTATCCTATCTGAGGATCATTGAGAGTCTTGGATCTCCAGATTGATACTTTTCATCAAATGTAGAAAATTAGGAGCAGCAATACCCACCTAGTCTCGCAGATGCCACTGCTGCTCCCACCTCTTCACTCCTCAGTTGTGCAATGGGCACCTGCAGCAATGAGAATGACTACCTCTTTAAAGTTATCCTCATTGGAGATTCTGGTGTAGGAAAGAGTAATCTCCTGTCTTGATTTACTCAAAATGAGTTTAATCTGGAAAGCAAGAGCACCATTTGAGTAGTTTGCAACAAGAAACACCCAGACTGATGGGAAAACAATAAAGGCAAATATATGGGACAGAGCAGGGCAAGAATAATACCAAGCTATAACATAAGCATACCATCGTGGAGATATAGGTGCCTTATTGGTTTAAGACACTGACAAACATCTCACATATGAAAATATAGAGCAATTGCTGAAAGAACTGAGAGATCATGCTGATAGTAACATTGTTGTAGTGTTATCATGGACAAATAAGAGTGATTTATGTCATCTCAGGGAAGTTCCTACAGTTGAAGCAAGAGCTTTTGCAGAAAAAAATGATTTGTCATTCAGTGAGACATCTTCTCTAGACCCTGCAACTGTAGAAGCTACTCTTCAGACAATTCTAACAGAGATATCCCACATTGTTTCTCAGAAGCAAATGTCAGACAGACCCAAAACGACATGACTCCAAGCAACAATGCGGCTCCTATTTATGTTCCACCAACCACTCAAAACAAACCAGAGGTGCAGTGCTGTCAGAACATCTAAGGCTCTTCTCCCCTGGAAGGCTATGTATAGGCCATTTCTCAAGTCTGAGATTTAAACATTGAAGAGAGCAAAAACCACCCAGTATTAGGCCTCAGAGACAAATACTCCTTATCTGAGGAATTTAGAAGAAAGCAAAGATCATCTGTTGACCGCAAAACAGGCAAAACTCCTTATCTGCAGAATTTAGAAATAAGTAAACTTCCCTAATATCATTCCAGGCCTCTCTTCAACTTAAAGTTTGTAATAACTAGAATTTCTAGACAGCTCTGGAAGGCCATGCCAAAACTCACTGTGCAATCCTTACTGACATTAAGGCACCAAAATTACTATGGATGTAATAATTTATTATGACCTGTTGGCTAGTATGGTCCAAATTACCCTCAAGCTCCTGCCTTAAAGTTCATAACTGCTAAGGAAAAATCCACCACAGTGCACTCCATCCTCTCACTGAGGTGCCCTGCTTCGCTCTCTGGCAAATTTCTTTCTTTCTAATAGAAATTTCCTTTTTCAAACCTATACTGTTGTCAGAAAATTCTTCTTACCAACCTGTGACTCAACCACTTCTAGATGCTGGGGTTCTGATATCTCACCTGGCAAAAATTTTTGTAATTCTTGTGTCATGTTTGTATCTTACTACTTCATACTTATGATTTTTTCCATGTCTTCAATGTTTTGCTTTTTGTTTTATAAAATCATCCACTTATCCCAAATGATTGCAACTTTTTTCATGCTTACTTAGTTTAATAAGTGGAATGTTTGGATTCCTCAATTATCTTGACTTTTCATTCTGGAAGCCCATCACTGTAAGACATAATAGAACTTGATCACTAGAAGTTCAGACCTATTGGTCTTGATCAAGTCAAACTAAGAAGACATTAGAAATAAACTGTTACTTTGCCACAGAGCAGCTTATAGGTAATATACTCGTCTCTCCACAAATATACATTTGTATATTTCCACAAATCATGCCCTATAAACATAGCAGGGTTTTGAGAGCTTAAAAATGTTCCGTTATTCTGGAAGTCAATTCCATTATTCTGGAGCCTCCAAAAATATGTATAAAGATCCTCTTGAGTCTTTTTCTACTTCTTCCTCTCACTCTCCTTTCTCTTTTTTTCTTTTCTTTTCTGTTTTTTTGAGACAGAGTCTTGCTCTGTTGCCCAGTTTGGAGTGCAGTGGCATGATCTCGTCTCACTGCAACCTGGGCCTCCCATTCTGGGTTCAAGCAATTCTCTCACCTCAGCCTCCCAAGTAGCTGGGACTACAGGTGCACACCACCATGCCCTGCTAAATTTTTGTATTTTGGGGGAGAGATGGGGTTTCACCATATTGGCCAGGCTGGTCTTGAACTCCTAACCTCAATGATTCACTCGCCCCAGCGTCTGCGCCTGGCCTCACTCTCCTTTCTTCTTGATAGATTAGTGCCATTTCAACTACTTGCTTAATGCTGTACTCCTACTTTACATGTAGAGCTGCTTCTTTTGTGTTACAACTTTATCTTGCAGGCATATGTATCATAATTATTTTTGTAAAGTAAATTTTTACTTTACAATCATATAGTAAGCATAACAGTCTTACAGAAAAATGCACAGATTCTGTGTATAGCTCAATAAGTGAACATGCCCACCCATGTAAACAGTGCCCAGATCAAGAAATAGAACTTATGACCCGTTCCCCAAAAGTCTCTATTGTGACCGTTTACATTAGTGCACTCCCCTCCAAAGGTAACTGCTAACCAGACTTCTAAAACTAGATATTAGATTTGCTTGTTTTTAAGCTTTATATGATGGGAATTGTACAGTATACATTCTTTTTAGTGCAGCTTCTTTTACTGATATATTTGTGAGATTCATCCATGTTACTACGTGTAGCTTTAGTTGATTCATTCTTTTATATATATGATATTAGAGTATATGAATATATCATGTATCTTTATCAATGTTGACCATAATAAGGGGCATAGCCACATTAAAACTATAGTGTTTCTTGTCCATTTAACAAATTTCCATTGGAAGACCTTGGAAAGACTGTTGGACCTGAGTTCTAAACACTGTTCCATTACACTCTGTATATACTGAACTCTAAAACTCAAATTCATGTTAATTCAGGAATACTTATCAACTGTGTACTATGTGCCAAGTACAATGCTAGACACTAGGGCTGGGGACCCTTGAGGATTTCACAGTCTAGTGAGAAGGGGTAGACATGTAAGTAGATAATCACAATATACTGTAGAAAAATGTTAGAGAAAGCCATAATTATGGCTTTGTTAAAAATACTTTAAATGATGTAATTTTTAAAATATTCAGTTTCACAAAAGGCATCAGTCTGTATTAGGGGACTAATCCTCTAGAATTCCCAGAGATGACTTTAAAGATCATTTAGACAGATTTAGAAAGATTACAGAGAGTTACCCTTTTCAAAGAGTCTCAGTGTTCCATCAGTTGAGAAGATTCCATTATGCATCAAAGAAATGCCAATGTTATTTCCCACAGGCTTTCCTTCCTCTGTGTTCCCCTTAAATACCCTCAGCCCCTTTCTTTTCTTAATTATGTCTTCTCTCAACAAGCTCATCTGTTCTCTTGGCTCTAACACTTGTATCTGTCCATGACTCCTGTATCTTTAACTTTACTCCAGTCTTCTTTCTGAGCCCATATATAACTTCCCTGGCATCTAAATAGCTATCAGGTAACTCCACTGGCATATCAGTTCAACAAGACTATAACAGAACTGACTGCTGCCTACACAGTGCTCCCGTTCCTTTCTTTTCTATCCCAGCAGGGCTGCTACTAGTCACTCAAGCTGGGGACCATTTTAGATTCTATATCTTCCTTCACCCTCCACATCCAATCAATCACAAGGCTTGTTAATTCTACCTTATAACGATGTCTTGAATCTTTACACTCTTAATTTCACAGCCACATTCTGATTTAGGCTTCTCCCATCTCTCTGAATTATTGCCACTGCCTCCTCACGGATCTTTCTTATTATCTGATGACTGACGTTTCCTGTGGCATGCCAGGCTGTTTCATGTCTGTGGTCATTGCACACAGGGCAAGCTCTTCCATCAATCCGGAGAGAACTTCTCCCTTTCTCTACTTGGCAAAATTTAGTTCAAGCTTTTCCCTCTTGAGTAGACTTCTCTGAGTTTTCAGGCCATTCCAGCCTTTGTGCTTTAATTGTAACTCATAATCTACCTATATTATGGCACCATCATGCTTAAGCACATCTTTTGGTTAACATATTTATCTCTCTTGCTAGTTTCAGCTTTTTGAAGGTTTTCATCTTTGTTTTCCCAGTGGCTTGCACAAAGGAGGATCAAAAAAATGTTAGGTGAACCAAGTGCAATATAATAACTTACATCAATCAAGATAGGCTAGTTTATGCTGCTGTGACAAGTAACGTAACACAATAAAACTTTAATTCTGAGTCATGCTATAATCAGTCAGGCTGATGGATGGATGCTCCATATCAACTCATGCTTCTATGATCACCCTGGAGAATTATAAGTACTTGTGTGTGTGTGTGTGTGTGTGTGTGTGTGTGTGTTTACATGACACGTGCACACATATATTCATTTTTTAAGTTTGTGGTATAATATATATCAAATTTACCAATTTAACCAAAGTGTACAATTGAATGACATTAAGTATATTCACAGTGTTGTGCAATCATTACCACTGTCTAGTTCCAGAAACTTTTCATCACCCCAAATGGAAATCTTTCACCCATTAAAGAATCGCTCTCCATTCTCCCTTCCCGTCGCTCAGCAGCCACAGTCTTCAATTGCCTCTGTGGATCTGCCTATTCTGGACATCTCATATAAATGGAATCATACACTATGTGGCCTTTTGCATCTAGCTTTTTTTACTTAGCATAACATACTCAAGTTTTGTCTGTGTTGTAGCACATATTAATACTTTACTTCTACTTATGGCTGAATAAGATCTCATTGTATGTATATAGTGCATTTTGTTTATCCATTCATCAGTTGATCAACATTACATTGTTTCCATCTTTGGCTATTGTGAGCTGAGCTGCTATGAATATTTGTGTATAAATTTTTGTTTCAATACTTGTTTTCAGTTATTTCAGGTGTATACTTAGGAGTGAAATTGTTGAGTCATATGGTAAGTCTAAGTTTAACATATTGAATAACTGCCAAACTGTTTTAAATAATATAAAAACATTTTCTATTTCCTCCAGCAATATATGAAAGTTCTAATTTCTCCACATTCTCAATGCTTATTTTCCATTTAAAAAGTTATTATTATTATTACCTATGCATTCTCTTAATACAGTCACATCATTCCTGCTCATATTTTATTGGCCAAAGCAAGTCACATGATCACACCTAGCTTCAAGGGAGGTGGAAGGCACAGTCCATCATGTACCAAAAAGAGGAGTACTGGACATTTGGGAGCAGTCTCAATGACTATACACAGCTAATATTAAGGGAGATGAAAGGTTACATCAAAATAGACTCATTATCTCTCTGCAAGTTCCTATGCACAAACTAGGTCACTCTCTCTTACTTAAATATTATAAAGTTTCCAGCAGGAAAATAAAAAGAAAATGACTAATAGTAGAACTGATGGTAGCTCAAAGAAGATGGAGGGTAAAATAAGGCCAGGAGGAAAGAAGAACAGAAACGAATCAAAATCCTCTAAAGTAGGATACCTTATTTTAATTACAAATACATTTTTAGATAACATACAAAGGCCAGTTGCCTTGGAAAAAAAAAGTTGGATTTCTTCTTTTTAGTACAAAATATAGTATAGCCAAATACCACCCAAACTCTAGGAACTAAGCTCTTCCTTTCTTTTTTTTTCAAGCACTAGGATGTCTAGGGATAAACTTCCATGCTAGAATTAATTCATCTCTCAATAGCTTCACAAGTAACTGCTGGAGTACATTTTGTTAAATGAATTAACCAAGCAATCATATTCTGATGAAGCTACAAAATCAATTTTAAAAATAAGGAAGTAGAAATGTGCATGGAAGGATTTTCCTTAAAAGTAGCGTTTGATGTAAACAAGCATCTTTGGTCACCCAGCAACTGCTCTTCTGGAGTTCTCTTTAGTGGGTAATTTCAGCTGGCAGCTGGTGCAACCTTGAAATGGTACTGTTTATTTTTCCTCCTCCCTGGTGTGTAGAGGTCATTGTTGATAATAATGTGATTGCTATTCATTATTATCTGGATATGATAACATGGCAGAACTGCCTCAAAATGCTCTTTTTGAAAATCTTGACATTGACTGCAGATACAGATACAGTTAGACATACATTTTGAAGTTAAAGATATTTACATTTTAGAAATAAAAATGACGTACATGGTGACATTTTAGGCTGGATGATTTACCAAAAAAGAAGAATAAAAATGACCTCCATGGGTGGTGGATGGAGAACAAGCATTGTTACACTTTTTTCCATTTCGTAGCTGTTTCACTGATAAATAAACATTCGTTATTCAAACTGCCTGGGTTTGAATCTTGGCTCTACCACTGCCAGTTGTGTGTTCTTTGACATACTCATTAATCTTTCTGTGCTGAACTTCAATCATCCACAAAAATAGAGCTGGTAATAGTATTTACCACAATACCATGTGAGGATAAAATGAGCTTACATATATAAAATGCTTAGAACAATGTCTGGCAGACAATGAGTTCTACGTAAGTGATGGCTTTGAATGTTTCAGGATTGTGTTCCCTCTTGACAAATCACTTCCTTTCCTTCCCCTCTGACCTCCCCTGACTGAGTTAGGCACCCTCTGCCATGTGCCTCTCTGACATGCTGTCTTCCCCCTGGCTAAACAGCACTAGCTACTCAGGAGGCTGAGGCAGGAGAATTGCTTGAACCCAGGAGGCAGAGATTGCAGTGAGCCGAGATTGCACCACTGCACTCTAGCCTGGTGCCTGGCGACAAAGCAAGACTCCGTCTCAAAAAAACAAAAAACAAAAAACAAAAAAAAAAACAAAAACAGAACAGTGTCTTGAATTACCTGTGTCCTCCAGGAGCTGGAAGCTCTGAGTGGACAGAGACTTGTTCGGTCTTCATCAGTATCCTCACAGGTTCGATGATTTATTCACCTGTGTATGTCCTAAGCAAGGTAGATAGAGTAAGGCTGCAGAAGTGGCAACCTAATTTACTGGAGAACACAGAGAGGGCAGCAGTTTGTTGAGATTTACTAAGAATTCAAGGAACTCTAAAAAGAAAATTGCTGAGTCATAGGCATGCATTTTGAACAGAGAATAAACTTAACTTGAGGACTTGCAACATTGCTTGGGCATGTAGCAGCTACTGGCTGCCCCACAGAAAACAAAGGCATACAAATACTAATTGTCTTAGCTTTAAACCCTTTCATTACAAGTAATGGGATTCACTTGAACAATAATATGGTATATAGTTTCAAATGGCTATAAGGAAGATGTTGAATTTTCCCACACTCACACAAAGAAATGATAGATGTTTGAGATAATTGATATGCTAATTACCATGACCTAATCACTATACATTGTATGTATAAAAACATCACTATGTACCCCATACATTTTTACAATTATTATATGTCAATTAAATTAAAAACCATTTTTTAAAAGGTTAAAAAAGAAGAAAACAGTGGGTTTGTAGACAGAAATGTTAAGGTTTTTCATAGTAATATATGATTCTAGTTTCCAAACACAATGGACTTGGGAATATGAATATATTCATATCGTAAGGAAAGGGGTGTGGGTGGACAGGGATGTGAGTATGGACATACAGGGTATGTCCCAGAACCCAAGGACAGGAATACAGGATCTGACTCTGAGGACATGTCTGGAGCTGAGCCACCCTCTCAGTCTCTTCTTTCTTTCTGTGGCCAGATGGTTCCTTGATGTGAGGGCTCCCTGACCATCTGCTTGTTTTTTCACTCTCTTCAGGCTGCCTCTCTTTACTTCACTATTGAGTGGAAGAGAAACCCCTCAGCTCCTGGGGTTATGTGCCCCTCACTTCCAGCTGCACACTGAGAATAACTAGCCATTGCTTAGCCACTAAACTTAGCTTCTGAGGAGACTCTGATTGGTTCAAATAGAGCCAGCTGTCTCCTTCCATCTCATTCATAATTGCCAAGGTTGTCTGTTACAAATATGATTGCCAGGTGAGCAATTCACTGTGAACAGGCTCACTGAAGAATAGGCAGAGACTCCAGTATCTAAACAATATAATTTAAAATAGTCCCCAGTGTTATGCAAGGTTGAGTCAGGGAAATAACAGCATGGAGTACAGAGTTTGTCTTAGCCAACCAGAAACCACTGGGTTTAAATAGATTGTAGAAATTGTCCACGTAGGAGCATTAAAAACATACAAACCAACCAAACCTCTTTTGGGTGGGATATTATTCAGATGTACCACATAATTCTCTGAAAACAAGAATTCTTCCCTTTGCCTAGAATTCTCTTCCTCTCCTTATACATTAGACTGATTCCTAATTATTACACATTTTTTCAGATCTTAGTTTGATGTACAAACTCAGGCATGCAAATTACAAAAATGTAGTTTTCTACAAATGAACTTAATTTCCGTGATGAGCTCCCTTTCTGATTTCAGTGGTAGCCATTTTATCTTAGTCAATCAGGGATTCCCACTTCCCCAGTGTTGCACCAAAGTTTAGTATCTAGCATTGGGAATGGTGGTGGAAGTGGGTGGGGGCGGCAGCCAGAATTCCTAATTGGTGTTTGCTGGTATCTTCTAGCAAGTACTCACTGAGTCCTTCTATTACGAAACTGAACTTGGGTCTGCCTGCCTGTTACAGCAAAGCCAAACACTGACATAGGGATTGCAGCAAAAGGAAGTGAAGCATTTATTGCAGGGTGCCCAGCAAGGAGAATTGGGAAGACCCAAACTCCCTGATGGCTTACAGGTAAAGGTTTTTAAAGGCAGGGAGGCAGAGGTTACAGGAGTCATTAATCAGTATATGGTGGTTATACATTGGTTTGACCTAAAGAGGTGGGATATTTTGAAGCATGGGGCTTACAGGTCATAGGTAGATTCAGAGGTTCTCTGATTTGTAGTTAGTTAAGGAAGATAAGCTTTGTTTAAAAATTTGGGATCAGCAGATAAGAATGTTAGCCCTGGCTTGCGGATGTGACTTCCTCCAGGCCCCTCAGGAAGAACTTTGGAACAAAGAATGGCCACCTACGTGCCAGCAGATCCATATGTCGGGTTCCAGGTTTCTGCAAAACAACTCAGGGACATATGTTAAGATGTTATTTTTTTATTTCTATATGGAACAAAACATCTCGTGACTCTAACTTCCTTGGCTATTTATTTATTACCTTCTTGCTTATCAAATTGCTTATTTACTTCTTAAGGCTAGCTAAATGCCTGGAATTACCCTTGAAGGAACTCAAGATTTTTCTTTATTTCCATGCTTGGGCTGGGGTGCGGCTGCAGGCCTCTAAGAGGAGTCTCCGTTGCATCTCAATCCCTCCTCCTGAACACTAGACTCTGTTGAGTGTGAGACTGTCTTGACCTGGGCGCCATCTTAGGAGCCTGGGATTCTTGGTGCTCCACATCATGCCAGGCCCACAGGAACTGTATAAGGTGTTTGCTGTCCTGCATGATGTCTGGATTGTATTTGTTCAGGGAAATTATCTACAGTCCTTATAGTTAACTGGGTATAGGGACCCCTAGTGAAGATGTCTCAGGCCCATTTGCCCAGGCTACCATAACTGTTTATAGTCTGCAGTCTAGCCCTTAGTCCCTTCCCTGAGCTCAGAATCCCAAATAAACTTGGAGTTTTACTGCTATTTGCCCTTCTTGAACTCTCCTGGAGAGAGGCAGCTCAAATCCCCTCTGCATTTAGAACCCCAAACCTATCTAGGATTTCCGTTCTTCCCCTGGCAGCCCAGGAGAGAAGCAGGGTGAAGTGTTACTTTCTTAGAACCAAGCGGAGCCAATCTGCCTACTAGCACAGGCCAGAGAAACTTTATCTAGTCTGTGGGTAGCAGGTAGAGGAGGGAGATAGGATGGGATAAGGAAGTATGAAAGGGATGGACAAGGAATAAACAAAAAAACAAATGTAAGAATGAAAAAATAAGTTTTGCATGGCTTTCTATGGCTTTGTCTATCCATGGCAAAAGTCTGGACAGTTCATTTAATGAATCTTTTACCTGCTTGAGAAAGCAGCGGTCACTGGGAGTCAGCAAAAATTCACTAGCTAAATTAATTTTATTCCTTTTTTGATGAATTATGAAGCAAGAATATCAAGGCAATGCTGGAGACAATTAAGACAATTACTGGATTTCAGTGGAGTAAGTAGGGAAGTGGTGATCACTGGGAGTCAGCCAGAATCCTTAGAGCTACTTTTAGATGCATTCTTTCACTTAATTCCAGAACAACCCAATGACCGGAAGAGAATTAAATGTATACTGAATGTCAACTATAGCTTTTGTACAGCTGAAGAAACTGCATTGCAGACAGATATTATAATTTCTCTAAGATTACATGGCTGGTGCTTCTGTTAAAACCCTCTCAGCAGCAAATGACACTAGAATCCTACTCAAACTAAGTATTTTAACTAGCTATTGCTATGGAATATGCCACTCCACAACTTAGCATTTTGTTTATTTGAAATTTGGGCAGGGTTCAGTGGGGAAAGCTTGTCAACTATGGCTGGAAGACTCACTTCCAAGAGGGCTCACTCACATGGCTGGTGAGGTTGTGTTGGGAGTCTCAGTTCTCTCTCTGCAGTGGCTGATTTCCAAGTGTGCAATAGCTGAAATCTTAAGACTGATGCCCGGAACTTGCAAAACATCATCTTCATCACAATTTATTTTAAAGAGAGGCAAGGGACCAGCCCAGATTCAAGGAGAGAAGGCTATGCAAGCTATGAATATCAGGAGGCCTGGTTCACTGGGGGTCACTAAAGGGTAATCTAGCCACATTGGACTAAGGACTTTATTGGCTCATATTACCAGCAGGTCTAAGAAGCATAGCTAGTGCAGGCACGTCAATGACAAGGCACTCAAGTGAGATCAACAGGAATGTGCATCTCTTTGCCTTTTACTCCTGCCTTCTGTGGAGACATCCTTCTCAGACAAGCTTCTTGCTAACGGTGGCAAGGTGGTTATAGTATTTCTGATTTTCACGGAGCCATATGGGATTATGGGTCCAGCTATTCATTCATGCTGTGACTTGGAGGATAGAATACGCTAACTTTGTAGTCTGGGCTATATCTTCAACTATGGTATAAGCTATTATTTATCTATCTACTCAACAGTGTTTCCTGGCTCTTTTCTCCTTTGAATGAAAGTCTGAAACCAAAATTTCAGTTTCTCAGTTTCTCTCCCAGCTCCATGTGACTAAGTCTGGCCAATGAGGTGAAAAGAGATTTGATTTTTCTGGACTTTCAGGGAAAATTTTTCTTCCCTTGTTAAAAGAGAAACTAGTCTCCCTATACATATACCCCTTCTCTCACCAGCAACTTCCTGCTTTGATACTAATGTGTGAGAATGAAAAGAATGTAGTATGACAATGAGGAGAAGGCCATGATAATCTCAGATATGCAGACCTAGAGTCTGGTATTGTTCAATCACTGGTCAAATGCAGAAATCTCCTACACCCATACAATATGTATCTTGACAGTTTAACGCACTTGTGATTAAGTTTTCCCTTGCATCATAAGTAAACACCATTCTTGGGGCTGGGAAGGTGAGTCGAAACTTGCTTAACCATATGGCCTGTGAGTGCAGGAGTGGCAGTTTCCCAAAGGAAAATAGGACAGTTACCAGAAGAAGAGGGAATGAGTAGATGCTCTGCAGGTGGAAAGTGTCCCTTTCAGCTGGAAAGTCCTGGAGAGGAACTGGTGTCAGGTTAGTTTGCTCTCAGAGGCTCATGAAATCAGCATTATTCTACTCAATTTGCACACGAAGAAACTGAAGCTGAAAGAAATTAAGAGAATTGTTCATTGTCACTCAACTCATTCACCACAAATCTGAGACTACTACTCAATTCCTTGCATTTTTATGTCATTGCTACTTCCATGAAGCAGCAAAAAGCAATAGGGGTAACTAATTACCTTGAAAGAGAATTAAACTCCCAAAGGATTTTGATAAGATGGAACAATAGGCTAAATCTTAGTGGAACATGAGAGAAAAAGATTTAGAAATATTACTTGATTATAAAATCAACATGAATCAATGGGGTAACATGACAACGTGAGCTTGAATTGCATTAATTAAGGGTGACATTTAATTGTTACATTTTGTTTACTGTATTAATTACCTATAGCCACATAACAAATTATGCTCAAAACTTAGCAGCTTGAACCAAATATTTATCATCTTACAGTTTCTGTGGGTCAGGAATTTGAGAATGGCTTAATGTGGGTGGTGGGAGATGGGAGAGAGTTCTGATTCAAGGTCTCTCGTGAGGCTGCAACAAAACTTTCAGCCAGGGATTCAATCATTTGAGGGCTTGACTGGGGCTGGAGGATCCTCTTTCAAGCTCACTCATGTGACTGTCTGCAGGGAGTTTCGGTTTCTCACTGTCTGTTGGCTGGAGGCTCAGTTCCTTACCACATGGGTCCTCTCCATGGGGCTTTTTGAGCTTCCCCCAGAGCCAAGAAAGAGCAAGCAGGAAACTGCAGTGCCTTTTATGACCCAGTCTCTGAAGTTACATTCTGTCACTTATTTTTTTCTTTTTTGTATTTGTTAGAAGCAAGTCAGAAACAAGTCAGAAGGATGCCATCTTTTGAAGGCAAGGTCAAAGAATTTGTGGACATAGTTAAATTACTCACTGTCCCTATTGACAAAATCACACATGAAGTATTTTACTTGATTCTGGCAATGAAATTTAAAAGTAACATATAACCCTGTAGTTTTCCTTTGTAATACCTATTACTCTTTTTAAGTGTAGTATTCATATAATATCTACTTCATCTACAGAGCTATACACTCCATTAGGCAGAAATGTAACCTATTTTTCTCACCATCTCATTCCCAATATCTAGATTACTAATTGGTACAAAGCAAGTTCACAAGAAATATTTGTTGAATGTTCAAAGAATTTACTGGATAGGTCCAAAGGGATGTAAATCCCTTGCCACATGAGAAATGGAGTAGATTGAGATTTAGCCTGAAAAGAAAAGGCTCACTCAGGAACATGTGAGTTCTCTTCAAACATTTGATGAACTGTCACCTCCATAATGGAAGGGATTGATTACGGACATATCTGAGGGTGGGAACTGCCATTGACTAGTGGAAGCTCCAAGGTGGCAGAGTTTACCTGACTATGAGGAAGAACTTTGTAGCAACTAGGAATATTTTACAATGGAATAGGATGCTTAAGGAGGAAGTAAGTAGTTTAAGTGTCTACTGAAAGATCCTTGTTGGGAAAACTGCCAAAAAAAAATGATTAATACATTAGATAGGATGTGGGTTAGTTGACTTTGATGGAACTCTGAAATTATGTGCTTCTGTGATTTTAGGTTTATGCTATTTATCTAAATTTAAAATGTCAAAACAAACAAAACACTATCAGCCTATTCCCTGTGGTGGTCATTGGTTGGTTTATTTATCCAGCATGTGTTCCTGCTGCTTTTTGAAAATGTATCCTCCCTCTGTTTTGAGGGACTGCTCTATCTGCCAACCCTGTAATTTTAGTGGGAGCTGCTGATCAGAGTACCCTGCCCATCCTGCACCAACTAAAGTAGATGTGGGACATTGATCTATCAGACTACACTTTGGGACTTTTCTTATCTATTTATTTATTTTAAAAATATATTTTTAAAAATGAGAGACGGGGTCTCACTATGTTGCCCAGGCTGGTCTTGAACTCCTGGCCTCAAGTGATCCTCCTGCCTTGGCCTCCCAAAATGCTGGGATTACAGGCATGAGGCACCACACCTGGCCAGAGACTTTTCTAAGTGGAACTTGGCAAGCGAGTTCTGTCACTTCTGGTGTCAGAGTGGGAGGATATGAGCCTGGGAAGTGTTGGCAGATGTAGTTCCAGCTTATGAATGAAGCGAGGCCTGGGAGCCTAATTTTGTTGCCAGGCAGGACTCCAGGGCTACATAGCCAGATTTTTCAAGTGAAACTGGAAATCAAATTTTTAAGATCTGCCAATGAATCACATTTATTTTTATTTTTATTATTTTTTGGGACATGGTCTCTGTTGCCTAGGCTGGAGTGCAGTGATGCAATCATAGCTCTCTGTAGCCTTGACCTCGTGGGCTCAGGTGATCCTCCCACTTCAGCCTCCCAAGTAGTTGGGACCACACACATGAACCACCACACCAGGCTAATTTATTTTTATTTGTTGTAGTGATG
The DNA here is from genome assembly GCA_004027715.1 of Plecturocebus donacophilus. Classification (NCBI taxonomy): domain Eukaryota; kingdom Metazoa; phylum Chordata; class Mammalia; order Primates; family Pitheciidae; genus Plecturocebus; species Plecturocebus donacophilus. The sequence continues at coordinate 14,794 of PVKP010019184.1, forward strand.
GGATTTCACCATGTTGCCTAGGCTGGTCTCAAACTCCTGGGCTCAAGCAATCTTCCCACCTTGGCCTCCCAAAGTGCTGGGAGAGCAGACAGGAGCCATTATGCCCGGCTCTGAATCACATTTAAAAATATATTGTGAAGCTGGGCATGGTGGCTCACACCTATAATCCGAGCACTTTGGGAGGCTGAGGTGGGCGGATCACAAGGTCAGGGGTTCGAGACCAGCCTGACCAACATGGTGAAACTCCATCTCTACTTAAAAATACAAAAATTAGCCAGGCGTGATGGCACGCTCCTGTAATCCCAGCTACTTGGGAGGCTGAGGCAGGAGAATTGCTTGAACCTGGGAGGCGGAGGTTGCGGTGAGCTGGGAACATATACATGCCATTGCATTTCAGTCTGAGCGACAGAGCGAGATTCTATCTCAAAAAAACTAAAAAAAAAATTGTGCAGGCTAAACAAGACAACTCTGAGCTTAGTGTGTCCTGCAGGCTTCCCATTTGTGACTTTTGCCATGGAGAACACTGCCTACCTTCTCCACTTCTTCATGGACCATTCCTGCTTTCTGGGCCACTTGCCTTAGTGAAAAGGCTAGATTTCATCAATATTATTATGCATGAACCTGGTTTTAACCGTCAGTAACTCATGTCTGGATATACTGGCTACTTCGCTTCAGCAATGTGGGTTTTCTATTAACACATTTAATATTCCTCAGTCCGAGTTTCCTTTTCATGGGATCAAAGAATTAAAGAGTCAGAGGGAGTTTACAGGGGTAGAGGTGGGAATGCCTTCTCTTTCAGCTCCCCTCTCTTCTTTGGCATAACACATGGTCATTTAGGCTCATCACCAAAACTGCTGCCTGCCAACAATGGGTCCACACATGAATGAGCGGGTCCACCTGAATACACAGGACACTGTGTAACACTTGCAACTCATAGAGAGGAATCTTGGGCTTGTTATTCTGAACAGCAGAAAATAAGGCTATTTTCAGTCAAAATCATAGAGACAGAAAGTAGAACAGTGGTTGCCAGGCACTGGAGCAGGGGAGCAGGAAATGGGGACTTAGTGCTTAATGGGTACAGAGGTCCAGGTGAGGAAGATTAAAAAGTTCCGGAGATGGAAGGTCGTGATGATCGCACAACAATGTGAAAGTACTTAATGCCAAATAACTGTAATTTTAGAATGGTTAAGGCGGTATATTTTATGTAATGTATATTTTACCACAAATAGCAAATGGCTTTTATGAATGAACAGAACAGTTTGCTAGCCATGTGATGCTATTTTGGAGTTCAGTAACAATTATTTTATCTAAGACATGCTCTATTAAAATTCTAATACTCCTAGAATAAAATAAAATAAAATGAATCTACTTTCTCTTTCACATGCCATGCTGGTCTGCAAGTGATTGATGGGTAATCAGATACTAGATCTGGGAAAGTATAATAGGTTGTGGTGGCACTATGTTCCAGACGCAAGCCAGGAAAGCATGAAAAGGAGAAATATGGACTAAAAAGGAAGAAAAGAAGAAAAAGGACATGAAATAGTTATGAATGGGAGATGTTAGGGGAATTCTGCCCAGATAGAGGAGGAAAGGGAGGCTTATAAGAGTTTCACCAGGGCAGGTTTCTGAGGAGCAGATGATGCAAGATAAAGGGACAAGACTGGAGTTCTAGTTGGAAAGCCCTGCCCAAGAACTGGGATGCAGATAAAGCAGGACAGTCTTGGGGAGATAACAAGCTGCAGCCATGAAAGTCAGACTTGATAGACTAAAGTAGTGAAGAAGCCATGTAACCATAATCCACCATCCTGTATGTTTTATGGATTTCCTCATTCTGAAGCAAAGTTGCTGTGCATACGCTGATAAAGCACGCCATTATGAGAACCTGTAATACCAGAAAAACGTACGGAGCTAGATTGTGGGTTGGAATCTCAATGGAATAAGACCTCCTAAAGAGAATATACATAGAAGCATATTTATAAGGCACGATGTAATTGCGAGGTGTTAGTATCAGAGTTCTGGCAGGTAACAGGTGATGCAGGTGATGTATTAATCTGTCATGTCTGGGTTAAGAGAATCAGCAAGGCATGGTGACACCCCCAGGCATCATCAGTGGTAGAGAGGCATTACTGCCCCAGGCCTGAAGGGATAAGTGGGAGGATGACATCAATGGGTATCAGTAGGAGAAGGACTGCTTGACATGCCTTAGGTAGAGGAGCAAAACTTCTGCTAAACCAGAGCCTCTTATCCTCAACAATTGTTATAACCACTGGCTGAACCAAATGGTGAGCCAGAGCACATGTACGCCTCTGTGCTGATGTTCTTAGAGAACAGGCTTCCAGGATCCATGTCAGGATAAAGACTGAAAAGAAGGGTCATGGAGGGGCAAATGGAGACTATCCAGCACAGAATTAGTATGGTATGGCCGAGTGTGGTGGCTCATGCCTGTAATCCCAGCCCTTTGGGATGCCAAGATGGGAGGATCACTTGAGCTTAGGAGTTTGAGACAAGCCTGATCAACATAGCAAGACCCCACCTCTGCAAATAATTTTGAAAATTAGCCAGGTGTGCTGGCCCACACCTGTGGTCCCAGCTACGTGGAAGGCTGAGGCAGGGGGATCACCTGAGACCAGGAGCCTGAGACTGCAGTGAGCTGTGATTGTGCCACCACATTCCAGCCAAGGTGACAGAGTGAGATCCTGTCTCAAAGAAAACTGACATGGTGTTTAGGAGGTGTGTTAGTCCATTTTGTGTTGCTATGAAGAAGTACCTAAGGCTGGGTAATTTACAAGGAAAATAAGTTTATTTAGCTCATGGTTCTGCAGGCTGTACATGAAGCATGGTGCCAGCATCTGCCTCTGGTAAGGCCTCAGGAGCCTTACAATTATGGTGGAAGGGAAGGGGAGCCAGTATATCACATGGCAAGAGAAGGAGCAAGAGAGAGGGTGGGGAGATACCAGGCTCTTTTAAAAAACCAGATCTCATGTAAACTCATTATCATGGGGAGGGCACCAAGCCATTCATAAAGGATCCAATTTCATGACCCAAACATCTTCCACCGGGCCCCAACTCCAGCATTGGGGATCATGATTCAATATGAGATTTGGAGTGGACAAACATTCAAACTATATCATTCCTCCCATGGACTCTCAAATCTCATGTCTTTCTCACATTGTAAAATACAATCATTCATTCCCAACAGTCCCCCAAAGTTTTAACTGATTCCAGCATTAACTCAAAAGTCCAAACCTCAAGTCCAAAGTCTCATCTGAGACTCAAGGCAAGTTTCTTCCACCTATGAGCCTGTAAAATCAAACCAAGTTATTTTCTTCCAGATACAATAATGGTACAGGCATTGGATAGACATTCCCATTTCGAGATGGAGAAATCAGCCCAAAGAAAGGGGCAATAGGCCCCACACAAGTCTGAAACTTAGCAAGGCAGAATTAAAACTTAAATCTCCAAAATAATCTCCCTTTACTCCATGTCCTGTATCCTGAGCACACTGGTACAAGGGGTGAGTTTCTAAGGCCTTGGAGAGCCCCATCCCTCTGGCTTCTCTGGGTGCATCCACTGTGGTTGCTCTCATGGGTTGGAGTCTGGTGCCTGTGGCTTTTCCACATTATGGTTGCAAGCCACTAGTGGTTCTACAGTTGTGGGGTCTGGATGATGGCAGGTCATTCCCCACAGTTCCACTAGGCAGTACCCCAGTGGGAACTCTGTGTGGGGGCTCCAACCCCACATTTCTCCCATGAGATTGCCCTAGTATAGGCTCTCTGCAGAGACTTCTGCCTGAGCACCCAGACTTTCTGATATATCCTCTGAAATCTAGGTGGAAGCCACTAAACCTCCCTCATGCTTGCATTCTGTGCACCTGTAGGATTAACATCATGTGGAAGCTGCCAAGGTTTAGGGCTTATGCTTTCCAAAGTGGCAGCCTATTGGTATTCGTATTTTTTTTTTTTTTTTTTTTTTTGGTAGAGACAGGGTTTTACCATATTGCCCAGGCTGGTCTTGAACTTCTGAACTCAAGTGGTCCACCTGCCTTGGCCTTGCAAACTGCTGAGATTACAGATATGAGCCACTGTGCCCAGCCTCAAAGCAGCAGCCTGACCTGTATCTGAATTACAGCTGGAACTGGAGCAGCAGGGATGGGGACAGCAGCCTTCTGAGTTGGTGCAGGGCAGTGGTGCCCAGGGCCTGGCGCCTGAAACCATTCTTTTCTGCTAGGCCTCTCAGCCTGTGATGGGAGGGGCTGTACCAAAGACTTCTGACGTGTATTCAAGGCCTTTTCCCCATTGTCTTGGCTATTAGCTCTTGGCTCCTGTTTAGCTATGCTAATCTCTCAGCAAGTAATTGCTCCACAGCCCTCTCGTATCTCACTCCTGAGAATGCTTTTTCCTTCTTTACCACATGGCCAAGTTGTGACTTTTCCAAATTTTTGTGCTCAATTTTTTTTCTTTTTTTTTGAGACAGAGTCTCACTCTGTTGCCAGGCTGGAGTGCAGTGGCACGATCTCAGCTCACTGCAACCTCCACTTCTGGGTTCAGTCAATTCTCCTTCCTCAGCCTTCTGAGTAGCTAGGATTATAGGCACCCACCACCACACCTGGCTAATGTTTGTATTTTTAGTAGAGACGCGGTTTCACCATGTTGGCCAGGATGGTCTCAATCTCCTGACCTCATGATCCGCCTGCCTCAGCCTCCCAAAGTGCTGGGATTACAGGTGTGAGCCACTGCGCCCGGCTGCTCTGTTCCTTTTTTAATTGTAAATTTCCAGTACCTGGTCATAGTTTGTTAGAAGCAGCCAGGCCATCTCCTGAAAGCCTTGCTGCTTAGAAATTTCTTGTGCCATATTCCCTAGGATATCAGTCTTAAGTTTAAACTTCTACAGATCTCTACAGCCTGTACATAATGTAGCCAAGTTCTTTTCTAAGGCATAACACAGGTGACCTTTACTCCCATTAACTCCCTCATTGCCATCTGAGCCTGGCCTTCACTGTCTATATTTCTTTTTCTTTCTTTCTTTCTTTCTTTCTTTCTTTTTTTTAATTTTAGAAAGAAGCAAGCACACTGTCTATATTTCTATCATCATTTTGGTCACAACCATTTAATCAGTCTCTGAGAAGTCCCAAACATTCCCTCATCTCACTGTCTTCTTCTGAGCCCTCCAAACTCTTCCAACTTCTGCCTTTACCCAGTCCCAAAGCCTACTTCCACATTTTCAGGTATCTTTATAGCAACACCCTACTCCTCAGTACCAATTTTCTGTGTTGGTCCATTTTGCATTGCCAGAAAGAAGTATGAGGCTGGATAATTTATAAAGAAAAAAAGTTTATTTGGCTCACGGTTCTGCAGGCTGTACACGAAGCATGGTGCTGGCATCTGCTTCCAATGAGTTCTCAGGAAGCTGACAATCATGGCAGGAGGGAAGGAGAGCCAGTGTGTGACGTGGGAAGAGAGGAAGCAAGAGAGAGAAGAGGGAGGTGCCAGCCTCTTTTAAACAACCAGGTCTCTTGTGAACTTGTTACCATGGGGAGGGCACCAAGCCATTCATGAAGAATCCGCCTCCATCACCCAAACACCTCCCTCTAGGCCCCACTTCCAACATTGGGCATCACGTTCCAACATGAGATTTGGAAGGGAAAGATATCCAAACTATCAGGAGGCCAGAAGCTAGGCTACCTGGGCTTGAATAATGTACCATCTCTCGGTAGCTATATGACCTAAGCAGATGATTTATCTTCTCTTTAGGGTGGCAGATGCCAATAATCTCTGGCTGACCCAATGGTTACTCCCATTCCCTTCTCCCTTACTGCCTTCTGCTTTAGAGTCTGGAAAGTTTAAACACCCGCTTTCCCATGCCCCTGTGCAGTCACGAGTGGCCAGATGACACAGTTCCTGCCAACAGAACATAAGTAGAAGTTAATGGGAGAGTTTCTGGCAATGCTTTTACTTTTCTAATAAAAGGACAGATGCAACCAGTGCCCTTCTTCTTGCTGAACAGATACAGTCCCTGGAATTGGGATAATCCTCTTACAACCATGAGGGAAAGACCTTGAAAATATCTGAGACACTGGCCCTGGCATCACTGAGCCTTGAGCCACTGCCAGCAGCCACTTACCTCTGGACTGCTTGTTAGGCTTGTTATAGGAAAGAGAGAGAGAGAGAGAATGTAATTTAAGCCACCATTAGTTTTCTGTTACTTGAACCTGAAAACATTTCCAACCTATATACCAAGACTATTTTCTAATTTTACAAAATAACAGTATTTATTTCAGTTTTATTGTAAAGATTAAATGAGGTACCAATACCAACATTTGTATGGCATCATGATCTACCAGGCACTGTTTTGAGTAATTTATGTATGTGAAGTAAACACTCTAAAATCTCACAAGACCTCTATGTGGTAGACATTATCATTACTCCATTTTAGAGATCAGAAGATTGACATTTGACCAAAGCCATAGAACTTGTATTAACATATGGCAGAGCCAGTGTTTGCGCCCAGGTAGCCTGACTCCAAGATCTGTCCACTTATAAAGACTTAGAACAGAAGTACAAAGTAAGTACTCAAAAAATGTCAGCAATAATATTGATGATGACGACCCTATGTCACGGAAATGCCCAGAAAATGAGGCAGGGGCACATTTGAGTTGGCTTGGAGGGCAGTTCTTCTCCAAAGTTCAGTTTGAAAATAGAGCTGTACACCTAGAGAAAAATCTCTTAGAAGGCAGATGAAAAACTCCAGGAAAGGAAGGGCTTTAGATTGGCAAGGCCTGAGTTCTGGGGCCAACTATCTGGTGGCATTTCAGAACTTACCCCAGGATTCTTTTCCTGAGTCCTTTGATCATCCTTGAGTATTCAGTCCCCAGTGGCTATGCTCCTACCATCCTGGAGCCAGGATGCCCTCATGCCCTTGCCCTCCAAACCCAAGATTTTACCTTCCAAGAACCAGGAACATTTCATTTTCTTTTTTTTTTGGTCAAAACATATCAAGGATTTAATATAAAATCTGCCCAGTAGGGGTCAGCATCTATCACAAAATGAGCCATTGTTTAACCCATACTTTACATTTAAACTTAAAAAAGATTCAAATCATATAGAATAAAGCGGTTTCCTACTGCATTTATGCTTAGCAAGCTGTAACTCCACTTCCAGCCTTCCATTTTGCTGGACATATGGACAGAAATTACATTTCAAACATTTTAAAATGTAGAGGGAAGTTTGGGGATAGAAGTTTGCTTGATAAAAGATTAGGAAAATAATTTGGGGGAAGAGAAAAAAGAAAATAATTTTCCTACAAAATGATTAATTCTGTTATTTATTGACATCATTATTCTGTGTATTCAGTGATACAGAAAACACACAGGAAGCCGAGAGTAGGACCTCCCCCTAGAGTAGGACAGGCTCCTACATACTGTAGGATACTGAAGTTAAGAATGATGCATTTTTGGCTACTGGTGTCTTTTTTGGTAGATGTTGCCTTAATTCTGGTGTTTTCTCCCCAATCTATAGATATTCTATACAACATATAAGTGTACCTGCATTTTAAGAAAATGGAATATGTAAAAATCTGGATGTCCTTAATAGCTCAGTGTCATTGAACTAATAATATCCACCGAGCACCTATTTTCTGTTATTTAATGACACCTTGAGCACATCTGAAAGCTGCTTAGTCATACTCAGGTATTAAAAACTAGCCTCATCCAGCGAGAAGCTTCAATTTTGCATCCAATTCAATGCTCCCTTTTTTTCCCTCAAGTTGGGTATGACCAAGGGACCTGCATGGAAGGGGACATGGTCTACTCTAATTCCTTCCCACGCTGCTGCTTCTATGTCCTCTAGGATTAAGGAAGGAGAGAGGCTAACGAGGGAAAACAGAAACTTCTTTAGAGAAGGAGGTCCTGCAGGATCTCTGAATTACACAAATGCTGCACATCGCATTGGCCAGAACTTGCACACCTATATGCAACTGGGGGAACGGGAAACGTAGTCTTTGTTCTGAATGAATGACTGTATCCAAGGTGAGATGATTTCTTCCAGCATAACCTTTTCTGACTACCACCTTAAGCCCCTTCTGTGCTGGGGTCCTCTAACTCAGAAGGCAAATGCCTCCCGGGTACCATGAGAAGGCTCAAGTTCTGCTAATCTTCATGGGTTCTGCTTGTGCCACAGGAAATGTAAATATAGTAGCCTTCCTCATCCATAGGGGATATGGTTTAACACCTCCAGCAGATGCCTGAACCCAAGGATAGCACTGAACTTGATTGCCATCAGTTGGAATACATTTTTATTCATGTTTTCTGCCCTTATATCTAATGCTTTTTCTACCTTAACTAAGCACTTATATCACACACTGTGGCCATAGCTTTTGCTGTTTGAAGTGCAACAGCAAAACTAGCATAAATTTCCTTTTCCTTCTTCTCTTCCTTCCTATCTTCACGGATAGATTTGTTGTATAATCCAAAGACCATGAGGATGGCTAAATAGTAGAAAGGACAGCTTTTTTGGCAATATTGGCTTGCAAACCACAAAGAGATATTCTCCAGTGTGGACCAAAGGTGCTCTCTCTCTCTGAAGAGGGAAGAATAGATTGGGTTTTATGCCTCACAGGGCCTGTATCACGTAGTAAGAGTCATACGTATTCAGCAGGTTTGAGGGAAAAGCCGTACATATTTATGAGGGGAGCTGAGCATGTGCAATGGGTAAACATATATGTAACATACCTCCCATGTTCACTTTGGTAGGGGGGTTTAGCATTAATACAAGGTGGAATTTGGCTCTTTACATCAAAAGGTGAATGATAGAGCTGGGCACGGTGGCTCATGCCTGTAATCCCAGCACTTTGGGAGGCCAAGGCAGGCAGATCGCGAGGTCAGGAGTTCAAGGCCAGCCTGGCCAACACAGTGAAACCCCCGTCTCTACTAAAAATACAAAAATTAGCTGGGTGTGATGGCACGCACCTGTAACCCCAGCTACTCGGGGGGCTGAGGCAGGAGAATCGCTTGAACCTGGAGGCGGAGTTTTCAGTGAGCTGAGATCGTGCCACTGCACTCCAGCCTGGGCGACAGAGTGAGACTTCGTCTCAAAAAAAAAGGGTCAATGATAGGACACAAAGACAGTTTGTGCGCAGCCTCTATAAGCTGTCTGAAACTGGCTTAAGGTCTATAACTTCTTATCAGAAAAGAATGTTTGGTGGCCCTCCATCTAATTGGAGTTATAATTAGGTCTGGGTTTTAAATCAGAGTCAGGAAGGATCTGATAGCTCCTATCATTAGGACATTTAGGGCTGGAGGAAATTAGAAATTTGCCATGCTAGCCAGGCCCTGAACCGATAGGTAACTCAACCCATAGGTAACTTTGTTTCCTTAACCTTAAGGTCTGTCTTAGTTGACAAAGGAGCATCTATTTTGATCTCTCAGATAACAATTCTTACCTTAGGTCTCAACAACCTCAGCATATGATTTTTTTTTTCTTTCCTTATTGAGCTGAGAACTTTTACCTTTTCACTTACAGGAAGCACTTTATGGCTTTTCCTTAGCATATCTGAATAGACAGAATTACGATTTCTGCTCTTGTACTCTGGGGCCATTATTAAGTAAGATAAAAGTTACTTGAACACAGCAGGGCAATACCAGGACGCTCGATGTGCTACTAAGTGATTAATAGATGGGTAGTATATCCAGCATAAATATGCTGGACGAAGGATGAGTCACAGCTCATGTACAGAGCAAGAAGGCAAGAGTTTCATCACGCCACTCAGATGGCACACAACTTTAAACACATTGGAATTGTTATTTCTAGAATTTCCATTTAATATTTTTGGATTGCAATTGTCTGCAGGTAAATGAAACCATAGAAAGTGAAACTGTGGATGGAGGGACTACTGTATCCTTGCTTGAGAAGCTTCAGCATCCTTTTTCTAGAACAATTTTTGCCACCCTGGGAACATTTCTGTTTTTCATTAGGATTTGGGGAATGCTGACATAATGGCGGTACACCTGTTGAATTAACTTTTTTTTTTTTTTTTGAGATGGAGTCTCAGTCTGCCTCCCAGGCTGGAGTGCAATGGTGGGATCTCAGCTCACTGCAACCTCTGCCTCTCATGCCTCGGCCTCCCTAGTAGCTAGGATTATAGGCGTGTGCCACCATTCTGAGCTAATTTTGTTGTATTTTTGGTAGAGACTGGTTTTCGCCATGTTGGCCAGGCTGATCTTGAACTCCTGACCTCAAGTGATCTGCCTGCCTCAGCCTCCCAAAGTGCTGGGGGAGATTAGAGTGTTGGGTTAACTTTTAGTCAGCCCCATGGCTGTGAGGCAGGAGAATGGAGAATTAGGGTAACCAAGGGTTAAGGCATAAACAAAAGAGCAGCAGGTGCGGACTGTTCTAGGCAAGATTAGGCAGCAAACAGACCGCATCCTCGCCCTGTGAAAACAAGACAGAAGTTCCCACTTCAGCCTCTGATTGGTTGCAGGCCAATCCTTCCTAGGATGTAACCAATTGGAGACCTCTAAAGGGTACCTAGGAGTGTTACCAAAGTCTTTTAGCTTAATAAAAATCCTAATTGTGGGGGGCTCTTGAGTCACTTGCTCTAACCTGCTCCTACTCTGGAGTGCCAATAAATCTGTGCTTTCATTACTGTGTTCTCTTGTTGTTTTGTCTTTTGTTGCTTCGTTCCTTTGTTGCTTTGTTTATGCATTTTGTTCAATCGTTCGTTCAACATATCAGGAGCCTGGACAACTCACAGTCAAGACAGATCCAGGTGGGGCCATCCAGTTTCAGAAATGCAAAAACTTGAAAAGACATCTCAACAGGCCAATCTTAGTTTCATAATAGTGATGTTATCTTCAAGAGTATTTGGGGAAGTTGTAAATCTTGTGACCTCTGGAATAATGGCCAGTAATATTTAGAATTCCAGCCCCTCTCACCATTACTTTATGGCTGGTGGCATTTCATTCATTTTGCAAGAACAGTTTAGCTTTTGGAAAGAGCTATGATTTAAACTATAAACAAAATTTCTTCCTGAGGCCAGTTTGGCCTATGCCTAGGAATGGACAAAGACAGTTCAGATGTTAGAAGCAAGATGGAGTTGGTTAGGTCTGATGTCTTTCACTGTCATAATTTCCTTAGTTATAATTTTGCAAAGGTGGTTTTAATAGACTTAGTGGGAAAATCCAATGAGGCTTGTCTGTCTAGATTCTTCTTGGCCTCTCTGACCATGCATTCCTTTCTTCTGAGTGTGGGGCAGTACTCTTCTCTGGAATGCAGATCAGATAATTTCTTTATGGCCAATTTTTTTGTTTTTGTCTTTGTTTTTTTTTTCTGAGACAGCGTCTCACTCTGCCACCCAGGCTGCAGTGCGTTGGTACATCTCGGCTCACTACAACCTCCTCCTCCCAGGTTCAAGTGATTCTCCTGCCTCAGCCTCCCAAGTAGCTGGGACTACAGGTGCATGCCACCGCACTCAGCTAACTTTTGTATTTTTAGTAAAGATGGTGCTTCACCATGTTGGCCAGGCTGGTCTGGAACTCCTGACCTCAAGTGATCCACCCTCCTTGGCATCCCAGAGTGCTGGGATTACAGGCATGAGCCACTGTGCCCAGCCTGTGGCTAGTTCTAAACAGAGTATTTTTAGGTTTTGTGACTGGCCTTCAAGGGAAACGGGGTTCTGGTTTCTATGACCCACCTTGGGGAAGAGGAAGTCTAGTTTCTATGGCTAGCCTTAGGGGAGAATGGGACTGAGAAAAAGGAGAGCAGGAGAAATTCATAGAAAAATTTCTAGGCTAGGTGCTGGTGGCTCACACCAGTAATCCCAGTGTTTTGGTAGTCTGAGGTAGGAGGGTTGCTTGAGGCCAGAACTTTGAAAACAGCCTGGGCAACACGGCAAAAACCCATCTCTACAGAAAATTTAAAAATTAGCCAGGTGTGGTGACATGCATCTACAGTCCCAGCTACTTAGGAGGCTGAGCTGGGAAGATTGCTTAAGATCAGGAGGTTGAGAGGGCAGTAAGCCATGATCACACCACTGAACTCCAGCCTGGGTGACAGCAAGATCCTGTCTCAGAAACAAAAGAAAACAAAAACTTTTGTTTCTGAGGCTGCTACTGAGGACTTCATTTTTATGCATTGTTTTCTGAGCCCCAATAGTATGTTAAAGTCTATTTACATACCCAGTTCGGTTACAGTTCACCATGTACTGAGAAAACTTTAGGCTGAAGTTAAAATATGTAAGAGAGCAGCTTTAGGCTAAACCTAACAGTCTCGAAGGTACCTGGGTTTGGAAGCGGGAAGTTTCCCTGGACCCTCTGTGGGTGGGAACTGGAGTGCATGAGTGCTAGAACTAGCTGGCTGCTTTGGTGCTGGCAGGGGTGGACTCCACTCACTCGGTCCCACTGTGTTCTACCCCTCACAGGAGGGGGAGTGCAGTCGAGCAGGTCCAGGAGCCAGAGCAAGTGCTTTCGGGTGCTGGCGGGAGCAAAATTTTGTGCAGTCCCATGACAGCACCTTGGGGGGTCCCTGCAACCTCAGAACCTCTAGAAAGAGTGTTACAGGAGTGCTGAAAGAGAGCTCTTTTAGCTTTGCCGGCCACACATGGCATAAGAGTTTACAGCTCAGTGGAGCGTCAGTGTGACAGCCTTTTTCTCCCACACCTGAGCTTTTATCTGGCATCCAGGAGGAATGAGGTCCCACAAACAAATTGGAGATGGTAAATATGGGGGCTTTTATTGCCAAAGAAAGTGGCTCTCAGCAGGAAGGGGAACTGAAAAGGGGATGGAGCGGGAAGATAATCTTCCCCCAGAGTCCAGCCGTCCCTGGCCGAACTCTTCTCCAAAGCTACACTGTCAAGCTGTTTATCTAAAGTCAAGCTGCTTCTCTCTGACGTCCAGTTGTAGTCTCTGACATCCCATTGCTTTTCTTCTCCTCCCTCCTGGCAGAGCCTGGGATATTTATGGGCACAGGATGTGGGCGGGGCAAGCCATGGATGGTTTTGGGAAAGGCAACATTTGAGCGGGAAAACAGGAATGCATGTTCTTGCTTTGGGCTGCAGTTCCAGGTTTGAGGGTGGGCCCCCTCACTGGAGAGTGCCCTCTTCAGCCCAGAATTTCCCTGCCTCCTGTCCCTATCATTTTGAACAATAAATTAAGTGATCACTCTATCCTATCCAGCAGAAACTTGAACCTATGACTTCTGTATTCCACAACCACCGCTTTGTTTATCAGGTTTTATTGATCCCCGGCTCCCTGTCACGTCTCTCCTACTACCTCCAGGCCTTTGCCAAGGCACACTACTGAGTAGACCCAAATCCAGTGATCTGTTTAAACAACAGTTTTCTTTGAAATCTGCCCTGTTGCCAACTGGCTGATGAAGCTCTATCACAAAAAGTTTCTATTAAGAGGTAATTAGCAAGATGAAAATAAGCCTTGAAGTGTAATTGTTCAATGTGCCTTAAGGAATCCTCAGCAGCAGCTTGAATGTTTGTAATAAACACAGGCCAAGTACAATGTTCATTTTGTGTCAATGTTTAACACCTTACCCAAGGCGATTTTTATTACACTGCAACCTCAGAACTTTTAAAGCTTTCCAAAATTTTTAAAACAACAAAAATTGTGTAAATGAATGAGTTACATGTCCATTCAGGATTATTTTCCTTCAAGAGTGTGTCTGAGCAGAATGTCAGTTTATTTTCTGCAGTTAATTAATTCCGCCTTTCTTAAGAAGAATGTCTGATTGCCTTAAGCTATAGAGAGGCTTTTTGATAGATCAGAAAGCTGTCTGCATAGTTTATGTTCATACAAACCTGCAGGTGGTAAATGACTGCTCTTTGGAATGAAGGCAAATGGCTACTTTGAGACTATTGAGATGCATTAGGGCTCTTGACTTGAGAAGAAGGAAATACTAAAGCGAAAAAACAAATTGATTTAAGCCATTCATGGACTAACAAGCACCCCTGGTCCCTTTGTGAACCCTGGGTTCTTGGGCCCAGCCCTCAGGCAAGTGCTTCCTTCCACACACCCTAGTGTGATTCTCCTTTCTGCTGTGATCCTTGAATTAATAAATGGCTCTGGGAAAGAGGATCCTTTAAATCAGGGTGGAACTACCCCCCTACCCCCAACCCCCGCAAAACTCCATAAATCATTCAAAGCAGGAATTCTTCGCAGCAGGAAATGAGCCTCTTAAATGCCACTTTAATTTTCCATAATCATTGGAATTGCAAAAGATAACCTGGTTTATTCTCCCAATTTCTGGTAAGGAAGATGTTAAAGGTGGTATGCCTATTTTATTGATGAGTTATCTGAGGCTCTGGATGAAATGAGTGGAAGTTGGAACTAGAATCCAACTCTCTTAGGGCAGCACTCACTCCACTGCACCCTCTTTACCACTAACTGGAGAACTCAGAGACATGGGTTTCTGTCTTGCCAACAGTGCTGTGTTCTTAAGGTTCCCTTGTATGTCACTTGTTTCAAACCTGGGATGCACTTTGTCCTAGAAACACATTCATTGAAAAGGTGGCTGGGTTCTCCATTCAATTTAAAACCAGTTTTAACCCACATCACTGCTGCAGTCCTAAGCCCTTGAAGGGGTTCAGAGTGTGCCACTCCAAGATATGCCACTCTGCATAAGAATTCTTTCGAATTGAAGGCAACTGAGAAAAAGCAGACACAAGGTGAGCTCTCTGCCCTTTCCCATATGCCTGAAAGTGCTACCAAAAAGTGAGGGTGTTCAGTCTAGGTCGTGCTGTTCACCACATAGAATGCCAATCACTGTGACAATGAGTGTTGCCAGAGAAGAAGGCTTTAATCACGTGCTGCAGGCAAGGACGACAGAAGGTGCAATCTCAAATCCCTCTTCCCAGCAAACTAAAATTGGGGGACTTATATACTGAGGAAGCCAGGGAGGAATTAGGGAGGGGTAAGGAAGCAATTGTGATGGATGAGGGCCTGGTGCCTCATTATCTCAATGTGGTGATTTGATATGTTTCAGTTCCTTGCCTGATGGTCAGTTTATTGTATTTTTATTTTTATAATTATTATTCTTTTGAAACAGGGTCTCATTCTGTTGCCTGGGTGGAATGCAGTGGCATGAGATCATGGCTCAGTATAGTGTTGACCTCCAGGGCTCAAACAATCCTCCTGCCTTAGACCCCTGAGTAGCTAGGACTGCATCCACATGTGCCTGCCACTGTGCCAGGCTAATTTTTTGAGTTTTTTTTTTTTTTTTTTTTTTGGTAGAGATGGGGTTTCACCATGTTGCCCAGGCTGGTCTCAAACTATCTGCCTACTTGGGCCTCCCAAAGTGCTGAGGTTATAGGTGAGGCTATGATTACAGGCATGAGCCACTGTGCCCAGCCAAAGGGTTGGTTTCTTGAGGAAGGAACTCAGAAACCAACCCAAATATAAGCTTCAAGTTTTAATACTAAGGCTGGGCACAGTGGCTCATGCCTGTAATCGTAGCACTTCGGGAGGCTGAGGTGTGTGGATCACTTGAGGTCAGGAGTTCGAGATCAGCCTGGCCAGCATGGTGAAACCCTGTCTCTACTAAAAATACAAAAATTAGCTTAGGGATTGTGGCATGCATGTGTAATCCCAGCACTTGGAAGGCCAAGGTACAAGAATCATCTGAACCCAGGAGGCGGAGTTTGCAGTGAGCTGAGATCACATCACTGCACTCCATCCTGGGTGACAGAGAGAAATTCCATCTCAAAAAAAAGACCGGGAGGGTCACCTTCTATGTTAATTCAAAAAACCCATAAATATCACTTCCATGGGACAATTGGGCTGGTTTCAAAAGCAGAAGATAAATTTCCCTTGTGAAGTTGTCCCCACCTCCACTTCCCATACCAGGAATGGGAATTTAACCTTATTCCAGAAACAAGATGGCACTGAGAAAGAGTCTACACAAACCTTACTAACTAGCCTTATCTTCCATTAGATTCATCATAAATTCACCTCCCACAACTTGATGCCTCTACAAGCCTAAGCCTATGTTGCTTTTTCTTTTTCTTTTTTGACAGGGTCTTGCTCTGTCACCTAGGCTGGAGTACAGTGCTGTGATCATGACTCACTGCAGCCTAGATTTTCCAGGCTCAAGCAATCTTCCCACCTCAGCCTCCCAAGTAGCTGGGACTACAGGCACGCACCACCAATCCTGGCTAATGCATGTATATATGTATGTATGCATGTATTGTAGAGATGGGGTCTCACTATGTTGCCCAGGCTGGTCTTGAACTCCTGGGTTCAAGCAATTCTCCCACCTTGACCTCCCAAAGTGCTGGAATTATAGGTATGAGCCACTGTGCATGGCCCTGAACACCTTTTTGTTTGTCTTGTCACTTCTCTACAAATGTATTGTTTTTTTGTTAAGATGCTATATAAACCCCAAGTTCTTTTTTAAAAATGTTTTACTTTATTTTATTCTAAGTTCTGGGATACATGTGCAGGATGTGCAGGTTTGTTGCATAGGTAAACGTGTGCCATGGTGGTTTTCTGCACCTATCAACCCATCACTTAGATATTAAGCCTCATATGCATTAGCTATTTATCCTGGTGCTCTTCCCCGACAATCCTCTGACAGGCCCCAGTGTGCATGGTTCTCCCTGTGTCCATGTGTTCTCATTGTGCACATCCTACTTACAAGTGAGAAAATTTGATGTTTGGTTTTCTGTTCCTGTGTTAATTTTTGCTGAGAATAATGATAAGCCCCAAGTTCTGACCACCACTTTGAATTACTCATTTCTGAGTTTCTCTCATAATTATGCACGATGTACACATTAATGAAATTTTGTTTCCTCTTGTTAGTCTTTCCTTTGTTAGTCTAATTTGCAGCAGCACCTGGCCCCCTCAACCAGAAAACATAGAAGGGTGGGGGAAAATATTTTTTTCCTTTCCCACACACCTCTAAAACTCTAGTGCTGGGCCTTGATATTGGTTCCTAAGCCTTTCTTTTTCTTTTAAAAAATTTTCTTTTTAGAGACAGTGTCTCCTTCTGGTGCCCAGGCTGGAGTGCAGTGGTGTGATCATAGCTCACTGCAGTCAAACTTCTGAGCTAAAGCAAACCTCCCGCCTCAGCCTCCCAGTAGCTTGGACTACAGGTGTGTGCCAATATGCCCAACAATTAAAAAAAAATTTTTTTTTTTTATAGAAATGGGGTCTTACTATGTTGCCCAGGCTGATCTTAACCTCCTGACTTCAAACCTGTGCCTTTCTGAAAGCTATTCCCTGAGGCCTGGGAGAACTCCAAATAAGCCAGAGTGTATAGAAAAGAACAAGGTTGATAAAGTAGGTGACACTGGGGTATCCCCTGGAGGTCTAGGGGGAGACTGGCAGAGAAAGGGTTGGATTTGAGAGCTTCTGAAACTGGGGCTGGGGATTGTGGAGAAGGGCATTTTTCAATTACAGGAGAGGCAAAACGCTCCTTCTGTACTTCTAGGTTATTTGGCTTGTCTATGAATTAAATTGACATAAGACATTTAACAGGAGAAAAACAATTCTAATTACGTATGTATACACGAAGTCCCACAAAAATATGAGACTCAAAGAAGCAGCCAGACGATTGGGATTTATGTCTCTCCCTTGAAGCTGTCCTCACAGGGTTAACAAGCATTCTGGACAGAAATATTGTTATAATTAAGCATTAATCAGTCTGCACTTTGGCGCACTTCCTGGTAATCAAAAGCCACATAGCCCTGGATAAGATCATTTGCATCCTCACTGTTCCTATAGGTGGGATTTCTGATGTTAGAATCGTAAGGTTTTTGTTTAGGAATTAATTTGTATCCCCATTATTCTTACAGATAGACGCTCTGATACTGGAATCATAAGGCTTTTAAGAATTGCTTAAAAGGTTTTTCAGATCCTGAATTCCAGTGGAACAGCTGATGCCAGCCATTTGAAGATCCTCACAGAAGAACTGAATCAGCATGAGAATACAGTTTCTTTATCTCCCTCTCCCATAATTTCCTCATGCACACTTTGACTCAGCAATGATCTTCACAGTTAAAATCCCTAGCCCCAAACTCCTCAGGGAGATGGATTTGAGGTTTCCTACTGTCTCCTCATTCAGTGGCCCTATGATTGAACCTCTTTCTCGACTGTAACCCGGTACTGGCATGTTGACTTGCCACATATCAAACAATAACCTATTACAGTTACATCCTGAGATACAAAAAGAAATAAGGGTTTGGGGTTCCTGCAGGGTGGTGAGGCAAATTACAGGAAGAGGAAGGAAGGAAATGTATAGTGAATGGAGGTTATGCAGATAAAAGTCTCTTAGGTGATAAAAGTCATCTCTGAGGAGATCTCTTCTTCATACAGATAACTTTACTAATGAAAACGTCCTTTATAAATGTAAATTTCCTGTACAAAAGAGGACATTTAAACTTTATTTTAGTTGAGGAGAAGTAAAGACCTTTTCCCACATTGACTGGTTCACAATTTCTTTTAGCTCAAAAGAATCAATGTGCCAAAGTAGTGATGATACGTTTTGAACCTCTTCACAGGGCTGGAGAAGGATCCAGTAGGGAAGGAACAAAGGTTATTTTACAAACTCTTTTTTCATAAATTAAGTGTTCTGATAAGTTATGATGGGGCTCAGGGCTTGCCACCTCAATACAGGACTGTGAGAGACCAGAATTTACAGCTCCCAAATATGCCTTTTGGTATAAGATTATTTATACCAAATAAATAAATACATTTTAAATACCTTGAGAAACTGCAGACACAGGTAAAGTTCTGAAAAGTTACCTTTTTGTAAGAGAAATTTATGTCTCTAAAGGAAATTTCCATTTGCAAGGGTGTTTCCCACTCATGCCAGGAAGACGAAATCACTAAACATTCTTCTTATTTTTATTTTTACTTTTTGTAGAGACAGGATCTCACTATGTTGCCCAGGCTAGTCTTGAATTCCTGGGCTCAAATGATCCTCCTGCCTGGGCCTCCCAAAGTGCTGGGATTATGGGCTTGAGCCACCACTCAGCAAAGACACTCTTAATCAATGGAGAAGACATCAA
Source organism: Plecturocebus donacophilus (assembly GCA_004027715.1). Classification (NCBI taxonomy): domain Eukaryota; kingdom Metazoa; phylum Chordata; class Mammalia; order Primates; family Pitheciidae; genus Plecturocebus; species Plecturocebus donacophilus. The sequence goes on from PVKP010019184.1 coordinate 33,799, forward strand.
TTTAAATATATGCATAATAAACCTAGCTGTGTTTATGGTCACAGTCTTCATTCTTTGTTTCAGAGAATGATGGTATTTAAGGCTGAAATTTAAACTCTTTCTTTGGGATCTACTCTAGTGATTTATTTACTTCTCCATGTCATATGTAAATTTTCAGTGCCACAAAAGAAGTAGCACTCAAATATAAATTTTCTCAGCAAGGCAATCTACTTCTATAGAAGGGTGCATCCCAGAGATAGAGCAATGGTGAGCACACATCTAAGCAAGGGAGGGGAAGGGGTTCTTATTCCTGACACAGGTAGCTCCTACTGCTGTGTCCTTCCCCTATTGGCTAGGTTAGACTGCACAGTCTAAGCTAATTCCAATTGGCAATTTTAAAGAGAGCAGGGATATGAGCTGGAGGGGTGAGGTGGGTAGTTTGGTGGGAAGGACAGTTATGGGACAGGTCAGAGCAGGTGGTCAGGCATGACTCAGGTCAAAGCAGGTGACCAGGGCAGGGGACTGGAGCAGGTGACCAGGATGAGTCAGGACAGAGCAGGGGACTGGGGGAACAGATGTGAACCACTGATTAGAACTGGTGGAAAAGGTTGTTTACTGAAACTACAAGGAAGTTAAACTTTAAATTGGAGAATTAAAGAATAAGAGAGCTGAACATACTGACATACTGATCCTTTGAAGAGAAACTTGGAGTTCACTATATCTAACATCTGGTTTTTCTCTCATAGATACAGGAGCTTACATATTATTAAATTTCTGTTTGTTTTTCTCTTGTTAATCTGTCTTTCGTTATAGGGAGTCTTAGCTAAAAACTCATGAAGAGTGAAGGAGAAAATTATTTTCCCCCTTATATTTCTAAAATGCCTATATAAAATTAAGGTAAATTTGGGGAGTGTTTCTCTTTTTATAGCCAAAGTACCAGAAACAGCTCTAAAATACTCCCTTGGAGGACCAATGATTGAATTAGTTTATCATTTGAAGGCAGTATGATCAGAAGACAGCTATGGGTCTCCACTGTGCTTGATGCCAGATCCTGGTCTTCCCCTAGACAGACTTCCACCAAGAGGTGCCAGAGGTGCCTGGATGTGTAAATTGAAAGCACTGAGCATCTGCCCTTTTGTGAGCCCAGGAGTGGGGCCCCCTTGGCTGAGCTGGGTACTGAAGAAGGGGATCCCTCTGCTCCCAGGATTTCCTACAACCTTGATTGAGATCTAGGATTCACTGACATCATGGCAGTGGGGGCCCAGCATGGCCATTTGGACTTTATAAGACCGGTTTTCAACACAGATGCTCTTGCCAGTAAGAAGCCACTGCTGGTGGACTCAGTAGACTCAATTACTGTTTTAAAATGTAGATTTTATTATTATTCAGTTTGATGAGTCGAACGGATCAGGAGATGGCTGCCATTGAAAAGATAGTTTGTTACTCACAGTTCCAAAGAGGAGGGGACAATCCATACCACAATGTGTGTGCGGTGACAGGGGCATACTGGGAAGCAGCAGGTTGGTCAGGAGGCAGAGGGAGGGAGGGGAAAACTTGAGCAAGAGCCTTTATTGCTTCTGCAGGAAGAAACTGGTGAAGCAGGGTAAGCAGGTTTAGGATGGACAGTTTGAATGATTTCAGCTGGCTCTGATATATAGGGGTTTTCTCTCATTGTTTGGGAATTGGCCCTGGGGTGATTAGCGCAGATGGCCCTGAGTGTGAAAGCCTAACAAAGGAGGAGGATGTGTGGGCTCTGGATTGGTTGGCTTGGGGAGTCTTTATTGCCCCCCGGAATTGGTGATCCCTAAACCCTAGCCCTAAGCCCCAAGCCAGGGAGGGGCAGCCTCTCCAGGATCAGCAAGACCCTAGATGTCAAAGCTTCAGAATACAGAAAATAAGACTAAGAAAGGTGGCTCACACCTGTAATCCCGGCACACTTTGAGAGGTGGGAGAATCACTTGAGGCCAAGAGTTTGAAAACAGCCTGAACAACATATTAAAACTCTTATGATGTCTCCACTGCACTCCAGCCTGGGCAACAGAGCAAGACTCTGTCTCTAAAAAAAAACAAAAACCAAAACACACACACACACAAGCCTTATTCCCAAGTTGCTCCTGGACTAGGGATGAATGATTCTTAATGTTTTCTAGATTGCAGATCCATGATCATTCCTGTGGTGGGGGCGGGGTTTGCGGATTGCAGATTAAGAACCCTGTTCTAACAGGAAAGGCAGACAAATAATTATACTACATGGTGCTCTATCCAACAGTAGAAGTGTCTACAACAGTGGTTCTTTACTTTGGCTGCACATGAAAACTTCTAGGGAGTTTTTAAGCACCGGTGATTTGTTTCCACATTTAGAGGTCCTGATTTAGTTGGTCTGGGTAGCAGCCTAGGTATTAGGAGTATTATTAAAAAGCCCCCTGGAAGACTCCAATTCTAATGACTGGAAAGGTTCTGCAGAAGTACAGCATGATGGTTCATTTTAGGTTCAATTTGACTGGATTAAGGATGACCTAGAGAACTGGTAAAGGGTTATTTCTGAGTGCATCTGGGAGGATATTTCTAGAGGAAATTGGCATGTGAGTCAGTGGAGGAGATCAGCATGTGGATCAGTGGGGAGCTTCACCCCCAATATGGACAGGCACCATCCAATCCACTGGGGTCCAGACAGAACAAAAAGACATTCTCTGCCTCCTGGATCTGGGATACACTCTTCTCTTCCTGTCCTTGAACTCCAGAACTTGAACTAGCTGCTTTTCAGGTTCTCAGGTCTTCAGTCTAGAACTCAGTTGGTTTCCTTGTTTCTGAGCCTTTGGACTTGGGTCTGCAGCTTGCAGATGGCCTGTCATGGGACTTTTCAGCCTCCATAATCATGTAAGCCAATTCCTCTAATAAATCCCCTCTCATCTATCTCTGTGAATACCATCTTGATTCTGTCTCTCTGGAGAACCCTGACTAATACACACAGCAAGGGCATGATTAGCTCTAGCATTCCTCCAAACCAAAATAGCCCTCACTCTACCCCAAGAAAAGATGAAAAGCAACTCAAAGTAGAAGCAAATGTGACAGGAGAAGCAAGGTTAGATTTTGCAGAACAAATGTGTGTGGAGAGGGAGCGCTGACACACTGTTTTCAGACAGCATTCAAGATGTGCTCTTAGGGTGTGTTTGAGGGTTGATAGTGGCTAAGTAGGGCTAGACATGACCAAACCCTGCAGAGTTACTAAAACTGTTGTCAAGATTGGAAAATGCGTAGTGATAGAAAGTTTTAAATTACTAAGAACATCCAGCAGACATTAATTTGTACAAGAGACCATGAAGACCAGGGCCTGGTAAAACTGGGCTGGAGGGAATTAACAACAGGAATAATAATTGCACCAAAATATTCATTGAGAGCTTACTATACTATATATGCATTTTTTTTTTCATTTAATCCTCACAACTGGTCTTATAAAGTAGTTTTGATTATCCCCTTTTATACATGGGGATATGGGGCTTAAAAGCATGAAAGACAAAATACATCGGACAATTAAGAAGATAGTTTTACTTGGGCTACTGCAATAGCGAGAATGTTTGTTTATTATTATTATTATTATTATTTTTGAGACAGGGTCTTGGTCTGTCACCTAGGCTGGATTGCAGTGGTGCAATCTCAGTTAACTGTAACCTCCACCTCCTGGGCTTAAGCAATCCTCCTACCTTAGCCTCCAGAGTAGCTGGGACTACAGCCACATGCCACCACGCCCAGCTAAGTTTTTATATTTTTGGTAGAGATAGGGTTTCACCATGTTGCCCAGTCTGGTCTCAAACTCCTGAGCTCAGGTGATCTGCCCATCTCCGTCTCTCAAAGTGCTGCGATTATGGACGTGAGCCACCACACCTGGACAGAGAATGTTTATTAATGAGAACCATCTCAAAACAAGTGAAGGAGGCCTGGGGTTTACAAAAGCAGGTAAGTGAGAGAATGAGTCTTACAGAAGTGCCGAGGAAGGATGGAGGCAGGTCTTACCATGAAATATGCTAGGGCAGGGTGGTCCTTTGCAAGATTAGCTACTTCCTGATTTTGGAGTATGAAATAGTCGAGGAATTTCTTAACCCTCGCTCTTTTCTCAGGGCTCAAGTAAAATTCAGTATTATCAAAAGGTTGAGTAACTTGTCCAAGGTCAAGCAGCCAGTAAGTGGCCCAGCTGGATTCAGACCCAGCGTGACTGGTGCAATCTGTTCTGGATTTGTGGCCAGAACATCAGTTTCTGTAAAAGGAGGAATTGGATGCCATTCAGGCAGAAAAAGCTAGGCAAAGGGAAGGCTCCAGAGAGCAAGATACAAGCTTAGTTATCCGGTGAGCCTGGGTGGAATTGCAAGAGTTGAGTTCTAATTAAATAGTTCTTGGATCACTATTTGAGAAATGCAACACACCAGGGTCCAGGACAAGGGGCCCAGGTTGGGAGAGTCCCCAGGCTCCCTGTAGGGAAGAACAACCAGGAACTCATATCAGCCCCAGGCAGACGCTGACTCTGCTCTCCTCCAACCTTAGACACCCCTCGGGGCTTAGACAGACAGGTGGGCAGATACGCAGGGAGCCAGAGAGGCCTGTTCCACTTCGGAGCTCCCAGGGTGATCCAAGTGGCTAACTGGCAGAGTAGCTAGACTGCTTCATGTTAATTAGCCATCATCCTCTTGGACACATTAAGCAAGTTCAAGGACCTTTATTGCTTTGTTGACTGAAGGTTAAAATGAAAATGAGCTTTTTACACTTGCACAGCTTAATAATTAAAAGGCAGAGAGATAGTTCTGTGCTTTCTAATGTGTGGGGCCTCAGATAAATTTTCCTGAGGGTTGTTAATGCCAGTATCTTCGCATTTAATAACTATTGAGCACCCACAATGTGCTAGCCACTGATACAGGATGCTCAATGACTAAAACAGATGAATATCCCTCCCCTTCTAAAACTCACAATCTAGTGAAGCAAAGAGATAATAAACACAATAAATGCATACATTATGAAGAATGATAGGATGTGATATGTGCTTTAAAAAATTAGAGCAAGGTAAGGGGGCTTACAAGTGCTGGCATGGGGTGCTGCAGTTTAAACAGGGAGGTCGGTTGAGAAGTTGATGTGCAAGCAAAGGTTTGAAGGTGAGAGAATGAGCCTTTCAGATACCTGGGAAAGGGTATTTTGGATAGAGGTGCCAGTGCAAACGCCCTGAGGGGGAAAGATGCCTGATGTGCTCAGGAAACAACAAAAAGATTTGGCTGGTACAAAGTACAAAAGGAAGAGCATAATAGAAGATGTCAGAGAAGTGACAGAGCCAGATGGGGTAGGATCTTAGAGGCCTTTAGAAGGACTTTTCCTTTTATTTTGACTAAAATGGGGACTAGATCATTTGTTATTGTATTACGAAAATTATAGTTCTTATTTGCCTACTCTTGGAGGAAGAGGCTTGGTCCTGTCAGAGTCACAGGGGATTCAGGACACCAACCAGACATAAGATTGCCAAGGTCCAGATGTCATTCCATGGCAACAGTCAGAAAAGCTGGGGACAGGGCAAAGACATCAGTGTCATGGTGAAATTGAGGGAACAAGCAGAAGAAGGCAGAATTACGGACTTGATTTAACTCTGTCGACTTCTGAGACACCTTCACTTGACTGATCTCCCAGTGAGAGCTGGGGACTCTTTTTATTGACTTAGAATGCACCTTTGGCTTGTCTCATTACAGCACTGATCCATTCCGTTATACTTGTCTGTCAGTCAACCTTCCTTCATAATCTCAGCTCCTTGAAGTTAGGGTCCCTGTGTCATTTATTGCATGTGTCTAACTCAATTCTGGCACATAGCATCTACTCAGTGAGTGATGAATGAGTGAATAATAACATTTATTGAGCATCTTCATGTGCTGGGCATGGTCTTTGTATCTTATATGCATTAACCCATTCAATTCTCCCTGCAACTCTCAGAAATAAAGACTATTACTTTCCCACTTTAGCAATGAGTAAATTAAGTTTTAGAGAGGTTAAATAACTTGTCCAAGGTTAGTTTGTAAGTGAAGAAGCCGCTATTTCAACCTAGGCAGTTGTGGTTCAGAGTCTGTGCTATTAAACATTACAAGATAAATAGATGGATAGATGGATGGATGAATGAGACATGTCAAAATTATGATGGAGAGTTTGAATTAGTGTTCCCAGAAGGGAGAAAGGATGGGGGAAATATTAAAATTTATATTTATTCGTTAATAACTTGATAGTAGTAATGAACAAAACCCAGGGGGGCCAAAAGTATCTGTGTGTTGTTGAAAGAAAAAAAAAAGGAGAAATATGGAATAAGTTAAAAAGGGCAATAATCCACCTAGGCTATTACCAGATGCACTAACAACCCTAGCTTTGGCCCCCTTGGCTCTCTAGGAAGGTCATCCCTAGGTTCTGGAACTGCCAAGTTTGATGGCCAACCTGCTGGAGTGGGGGTAGGAGTGGGAGATTGTACCATGAAGAGTTCTCAAATGAAGCGAGGTGTTTTTGGTTTTGTTTTTAACTTTTATTTTTTGAAGTAGAATTCACCTACAATGATATGCACCTAAGTGTGGCAGTTCAATGAGCTTTGACAGAGAAAGTGAAATTTTGGATACAGTCCTGGAGGAGTGAACAAGAAGTTAAAGGTTAGGAGTGCACAGAACATGCAAGGGCACAAAACACTAGAAGAGCATGAGATCTCTTGCGGCAGTGGTTTGTCCTGAGAATAACATGCTGTTTGGGTATGACAAGTAGGTAAGGACGGATGAAAGTCCTAAGGAAAATAAGTCTGGCACATGTCGGAGAGAGGACACTAGTTTATAGTGCAGAGTTTTCACATTGTCGTTTGTTATGAGTTGCTATTTTTGTGTCTAAAACCTTAACTTCCAATAAGAAGTCCTCTGCCTTTTGTTTTCTCTTTGGACTTCATGGATTCTTTCCATTTTATTTTCATTATTTATGCCCTGTGGTGCTATTCCACGTTCGAACAGCTGCAGGTAATGTTGCTTACTTTCCCCCAATCCAAGCTACTGCATTAACCCCCAAATATCCAGCCAAGTTCTGATGGGGAAGCCATTTATTTCTGAGGATGTAGATATGAGCTTCCGCTTCATTTGGGATCACTATTTATGGGTTGTGAATAAGAACACAATTCAAAAGTTATGAAAAAGGGCAGGGCATCTACAATAGAAACACAACAGCCCCTAAATGGAGAAGACATGCCAGATACAGTGAGAGCTGAGAAATTAACTGGCCATGGTTCAGTTACTCAATACATAGGTAATTAGTGCTTTCTATCTGCTTGGCATGCCTTCACTTTCTTCCAGTCATTCCAAAAACATACCAAAAGGTAAAGAGCATCACCATAATGAAGAATCTACATCAACTAATGGACAAAACAGCCAGTTAGCATTACCAGAAGCTGTGATTTTCGTCTCTGATAAAACAGACTTTAAAACAACAAAGAACACAAGAAACAAAGAGGGACATTACATGGTGGTGAAAGGATCAATGCAACAAGAAGAGGTAACGATCCTAAATATATACCATTCTTTTCTTTCTTTCTTTTTCTGTTTCTTTCTTCCTCCTTTTCTAAAATCTCTTCCTCTTTCTTTCTCTCTTTCATTCTTTTTTTCTTTCTTTTCCCGTTTCTTTCTTTCTCCTTTTCTCTTTTTCTAAAATCTCTTCCTCTTTCTTTCTCTCTTTCATTCTTTTTATTCTAAAAGAAAAAAAATCTGGGCATACTGCCTGTAATTTAAAACATGGGGTTGTCATGTGGCTTCCATAAGGTAAGTGTGTAACAATCTGGCTATAATGACTATAATTTAAAATATGAAGTTGTTACGTGGCTTCCATAAGGTAAGTGTTTAAAAATCTGGGCTCATTGTCTGTAATTTAAAACATGGGGTTGTTATGTGGCTTCCATAAGGTAAGTGTGTACAAATCTGGCCATAATGACTGTAATTTAAAACATGAAGTTGTTACGTGGCTTCCATAAAGTAAGTGTGTAAAAATCTGGGCATAATGCATGTAATTTAAAAGGTGAGGTTGTTACGTGGCTTTCATAAGGTAAGTGTGTAAAAATCTGGGTATAATGCCTGTATTTTAAACAATGAGATGGTTATGTGGCTTCCATAAGGTAAGTGTGTAAAATCTGGGCATATTGGAGAGAGATCCAAGATGGCCGATTAGCAACAGCTCAGGAATGTAGCTCCCAGTGAAAGCGCAGAGAACGAGTGGACGCCGCACTTTCCGACGAATTTTTGTTGCCCACAGACCGGGAGATTCCCGATAGAGGAGCCACACGGGTCGCCAGCGCGACTCTTTTGGCTGGCGCGGCCGTTTTGCCGGTGCCCCAGCGTGGCGCTTCTCGGTGCGGAGTATACGGGACGGACGGGCTCCGCTGGTCCCATCCCCACAAGGAGAACAGCAATTGGAAGCGCTGAGGCTGAGAACAAGCACAGCTGAACCCAGGAAGGCCCAGGTCTGTAGGGATGGGGCGCCCCCCCAAAGGAAAACTAAGAAACAGAAGAAACTTCATCACCAACAAGCCAGACGTCCACTCAGAGACCCAATGTGAAAGTCGGCAATTGCAAAGACGACAGGTGGATAAATCCACAAAAATGGAAAGAAACCAGTGCAAAAAGGCTGAGAACACCCGAAATCAGAATGCCTCTCCTCCTACTGGGGATCGCAGCTCCTCATCAGCAAGAGAACAAGGCTTGACGGAGGATGAGTGTGAGGAACTCACAGAATCAGGATTCAGAAGGTGGATAATAAGAAACTTCTGTGAGCTAAAAGAACATGTTCTAACCCAATGCAAAGAAACAAAGAACCTTGAAAGAAGATTTAATGAAATGCTAATGAGAATGGACAAATTAGAGAAGAATATAAGTGAATTGATGGAGCTGAAAAACACAACACGAGAACTTCGTGAAGCATGCACAAGTTTTAACAGCCGAATTGACCAAGCAGAAGAAAGGATATCAGAGGTCGAAGATCAACTCAATGAAATAAAACAAGAAGGCAAGATGACAGAAAAAAGGGTAGAAAGGAATGAACAAAGTCTCCAAGAAATATGGGACTATGTGAAAAGACCTACTCTACGTTTGATAGGTGTACCTGAATGTGACGAAGAGAACGAATCCAAGC
>PVKP010019185.1:0-42933 GCA_004027715.1 Plecturocebus donacophilus
TCAGAGCCAGACCTTCCCGGGTTCTCTGTGCTTGCTGTGAAACTCTCAGTCCTCGGCGCTTCCAATTGCTGTTTTCCTTGTGGGGATGGGACCAGCTGAGCCCGTCTGTCCCGTTTACTCTGCATCGGGAAGCGCCGCGCCGGGCGCCGGCAAAAGAGCCGCGCGGGCCAAAAGAGTCGCGCTGGCGACCTGTGTGGCTCCTCTGCCGGGAGTCTCGGAGTCTGTGGGCAACAAAAATTCGTCGGAAAGTGCGGCATCCACTCGTTCTCTGCACTTTCACTGGGAGCTACATTCCTGAGCTGTTGCTAGTCGGCCATCTTGGATCTCTCGATAATTTTTATTCAAAAGTTTGATTTTAACCAAATAGAACCATTAATAAACTGATTTGGGAGCAGAAGAAAAGACTTCAAAATTACACTTCAGTAGTTAAAATGTTTAATTTCAAATCCTGTTCAATTTTTCTTCTTTTCCTTCTTTTCTTCTTTCTTCTTCCTGCACTAAATTATCGGAAGATCTTTTTCCCCAGAAAGAAAATCAACAATGATATAAAAATTGAGCCAAAATTGACTGTAGATGTTATCATAGGCTACCTTGAAGATAGGCATAGCTTACTAATATAAAAAGCCTTGCCTAAAAGCAAGATATTGATCAGTAGAATTTTATATTATATTTGTCAAACACACAACATTATACTTTGGCCCCACATAGCACAATAGGGTTTTAAATAATATGGAATTATGTAGTGGCATTAGCCAGCTGGGTCAATTTCTACATAATGATTTTTGTTACAGAAAGATTAAAGATAAATCTGAACGGAGTAGCACAAAGTTTAGGTTAAGCAGTATAACTTTTTATTTGCAGGTGTCTAAAATTGAGATAGTCTATATATTTAAAACATTTGTTTTATGGCTGCATTCAAAGCTGTATTTTTTGTGAAAGTTTGGAAACAAAGAGGTCCCAAGTTTTGTTACTGCAGAGAGAACTTCCCTTTTTCTCTGGTATAATGACTGCATATTTTTGGCTGTCAGGTTCATTGCTTTGTTTGCCACCTAACGACACAAATGATTAATTAGTATCAATTTCCTAGGACACCAACTGATTTTCTACAAGAAACATTTTCAAAAGAGGCTGGGTACTAAGCAGAAACAAGATTAATTCTTCGTTAGAAGGAACTCTGAATTTCCACATTTTTTAACCTAATTCAAAATGGGAATTTATTTGGATAAGATGAAACTCTGTCACTTCTAAACTGGAATCCTTGAATTATGTAATGATGAATATAGCCAGTTACAAAATCATATACCTAAGTAAAATGGCAGATATCATTAATGAAGAAAATCTGTAAAATTTGAAGTGCAAAAACTACAGTATTCCACCCTAATCTGCAGTTTACCTTCCAGTTAACTGAGATTTCACTTGAATTATTTAGTAATAAATTTAAAGATCAGTAAACAAAGTTATGCACTTCTCTTCAGCTCTATGTCTTTGCTTATGTATAGACACAAAGATCTCAAAAAGCTGGTTTTCGTCAGAGTTATGATTTTCTAGTAAGTAGGATCAGGCAAAGAGGAAAAACCTAGGTATATGTAAAAGAGGGAGTCCTAGAACAATGTGTCATAGTGTATCTAATTTCAGTTGATTGCAGTACAGTACAGTAAGATATTTTGAGACCAAGAGAGAAAGAGACTGCATTCACATAACTTTTGTTATAGTACATTTTTATAATTTTAATTAATTATTATTATTAATTTATTTCTGTGCCTAATTTATAACTTAAACTTTATTATCGATGTGTTTATATAGGAAAACCCATAACATATGTAGTTTGCTGCTATCTGTGGTTTCCAGCATCCACTGGGGGTTGTGGAAAGTATCCCTTGAGGATTAAGATAAATTACTAACTGTAAAAAAACTGAGAAAGTGACCCCACCTGAAATGACACATGGGCACATAATTTTAAAGCGTGAATTAGAGAAAAATCTTAATTAATTTTTTTTTAATTAGTAGTGTTTATTTTTTCCCAAGTCTCAATTATGGTCACACTAGTTCTTTCTGAGTTACATTTGAAAAGTCACTATCATGCATACAGATTCACAAGTTAAAAATGGAGAAACACCTTTATTTTTCACATTTATTTTACAATAGAACAGTATAACCTGGTAATTTGCTTTCTAAGCATCCCTGACATCCATTTAATTACCTTCATTACCACCTCCATAAGCTAGTTTAAGCTACCAACTACTATCTTCCAGACTACTGCAATAGATGATTAACTGTGCATATACATAACTTATTCCTCTAATCTATAATTCACAGAGTAACCCAGAAAAATCTTTGCAAAATGCAAATCTGATTATTTTTATTCTATGTTTAATTTCTCTTAATAGCCTCACTTTTATCTTGTAGCAAATAATGGCATGACTTTAAATGACCTCTATCTTTCAGCTTCTTCTCTCTCTCTCTCTCTCTCTCTCTCTGTTTCTGTCACACTGACCTTCTTCCTTTTTTTAAGATAAAATTTATCCTCAAATATTCTAGTACATGTATATTAATATCAATAGTTATTAAAATGTAATAAATTTATCTTGAAAACAAATCTAAATAAAAAATATTTGAAAACCTAAAGCTTTCAATCAAAATTTCAAATAATCCATATATTTGTGAATAAATTCTCTAGCCAAATAGGTTAAAATGTAAAAATAAATATAATATAAAGTGATAAGATAGAAATCTGAAAAGCTGCAGTATTGAAGTTGGCTGTGCTATAAAAAGAGAGTAATTTTCCCACATTGTTAGAGAAACTGCCATTGATACTTAGTTTGTTTTTTTAAGAAAAAATGCTCAGTATTCAAAATCCACAGTGACATACAACTTGGTTCAGCCAGCACTTCATAGAAATCATAGTCTATATCCATAAAAATATATCTATGTGTTAATATGTTGATTATAATATCACAACATAGAATGGTAATCAAATGCACCAAAACCTAGCATATTTGTAGTTTATCATGGCATACTTATTGAAAGGTAAATAATGGATGGGATGGAAAAGATATTTGTCACCTTATCTTCTCTTACTACATTTCTATATTGCATCTTCTAACTCCTCTTGAAGGTGATAATGAACTGTTAAACAAAAAGCTAACTATAAGCCACCTAACCAAATTTTCAGCCACATGGAAATGCTTTTTTTTTATGAATACCCCTTCCAACTTTTTAATTTTTCTTTAGGAATATAGTTGTGTTTTCAGAGAGCATATATAGATAACATATTAAGCACCTTACATTTCATTTTAATTGTTGACCAAATTTACCCACAATTAAGTAGTAAATATGTTTTGATTCCTCTGAGTTTTTAAAATAATTGTACTTATGTGTCATAAAGCAGGAGTGAGTTAGTGAAGTCATTATTAATTGCATGAAAAAATCTGCCAGGAAAGTTAATCAGAACTTTAAACTCATTTCCTTATGGGATTGCACTTTCTATGTAATCACATCTTTGAAGAAGTTATATAGTGTGAAATTGTAGAAAAATGTGAGAAACTAGTGCAGAGATTTTCATCACCTTTGAAACATAGCTGATTCCACAATATTTTTAGTTGATAGTTAAGTAGTTTTGGTAAAATTAGATATAAAATTACATATCTAATATCATATCACCATTAATATAAATATTAAAATGTTACTAAGCAGACAGATTTAGGTATTATCTCTATCTCTAGAGATTTATACCTACCTACTCTGTGTCTTTCAGTGCTTCTCAGTTCTTTGACCTCTTTATCTCCAACAAAACTTCTTTACCTACTCACAGAATAATTATGCTGCCCTAGAAAAGCCTGATGGCCATTCTGTCAAAATACATGCATAACCTCTCATTGCATCTCTTTATATCTCCTCTGTACATGGCACCCTTATCTATTGTATTATTCCAACTGCTTCTTAGCTGGTTTTCCTGGTTTCGTCTTGTCCTTTTTTGATCATTGATCATTGTCAAGAGCAGCTACGTTCCAATTTAAACATAAGGCAAGTTAGAATAGGATGGCAGTCATGTTCAAAACATAGCTAACTCAAAGAAAAAGAAAGCTAAGGTCATGTAATACCTAACAGACTCTAACTGAATAGAACAGCAATTATGACTGGGACATCATTGTATTGTTTTACTCTTTTCACTTACTTCACTATAGCCATACTGATTTCAAGATACGAATCTGTGGTATTTTAGTGATGAAGTAATACCTATACGTATCTTCCAAAGATTGAGAGTGAAAAATATGACTTCAAGGTATTATCTGGCAAGGTGTTGAGGCAATGTTTGGGGACATACGAATTATGTGCTGAGCAACACTTTGCTATGAGATTTTCACTATTATTCTGCATTTTCAGTGAGATCTACACTGACCCTCCTATTAAAAATTACATCTAGATTTTTTTCATCATTCCTAATTTATCCTCCCACCACCCATTTATGCTTGTCAACTTCTAATATGCAATCTGTGACCAATCATATTTTCCAAAGAGGGCACCATCTCACTTTTACATTTTAGCAGTCTGACATCCATGGGTCTAATTGTTCTCCTCTTGAATCCAAACTGGCATCCAAGTGACTGCTTGAACTATAGAATGCAGGAGAAGGCATATTCTGGGAATTACATGACTATGTTATAAGAAGTCTTGCAGCCTCCACACAATTCTCTTAGAATGCTTGTACTTGGAACACTCGCTTTTGAAATGCAAGCACCATACTGTGTGATGCTCAAGTCAAACAGCTAAATATATTAGGTTGGTGCAAAAATAATTGTGTTTTTTGCCATTACTTTTAGCATGTGCATCAATCCAAGCTCCAGCAGAGCTCTCAACTGACATCCAACATTTACTGCCAGACACACTGATATGGTTTGAATCTGTGACTCCACCCAAATCTTTGTTGAATGTAGTCCCCAAGGTTGGCGGTGGGGCCTGGTGGGAGGTGACTGAATGATGGGGGCAGAGTTCTCGTCAATGGTTTAGAACCATACCCTCAGTGCTATACTCATAATTGTGAGTGAGTTATCATGATTTCTGGTTGTTTTTAAAGTGCAGAGCACTTCTCTCCTCTCTTTCTCCTGCTCCCACCATGTAAGATATTCTGCTTCCTCTATCCTTTCTGCCATGATTGAAAATTTCCTGAGGCCTTTCCAGAAACCCAGCAGATGCCAGCATCATGCTTCCTATGCAGCCTGCAGAACTGTGAGCCAATTAATCCTGTTTCTTTATAAATTACCCAGTCTCAAGTATTTCTTTATAGCAATACAAGAATGTACTAATGCACACATGCATGAACTCTCTTGGATATCCAGCCTAGTTAAACTTTCAAATGTCTACTGCAGTCTCAGCAAACAACTGAATGCAGCAGTGAGAAAAATTCCGAGTTAGAACAGCTCGTCAGAGCCAGGACATTCCATAGATACCAAAAAAAGATAAAAATAAATTCCAATTTTTGTTTGTTCGTTTTAATACATCAGTTGTCTTTTTCTTTTTAACATAGTGATGGATAATTATTTGTCATGCTTATTGTGTTTCTAGACCAATATAAGCTTCATTAGGTCACTTTTTCTTCTGCTTGTTCAATACTGTATTTCCAAATGTGATACAGTGTTTGACACCTGTTACATATTGAAGAATTATTTATTGGTTGATGATTGTAATTGTTAATTTTATGCGTCAACTTGACAAGATCACAAGATGCACAGACATCTAATTTAATGTTATTTCTGGGTGTGTCTGTGAGGGTGTTTCCCAGAGGAGGTAATATTTGAATTAGTAGACACATTGTACTCACTTATGTGGGTAGACACCATCCAATCCATTGAAGTCCCGAATAGGGCAAAAAAAGATAGGGGAAGGGAGAATTTTCTCTTTCTAGCATTGACAGAAAACACATTTAAAAAGTTACTATTCTCCTTGAATAATCTTGTAATTCAAGTAAGGCTTTGCATTTATATCTAAATATCTGGAGAGGTCTCTGAAGGGATTTAAGTGGAGAAGCATCTCATTGGGAGGTTTATTTTTATTCCTTATTGGAGAATGTGTAATAGGAGGCTAGACTCAAGAATTAAAAATGAGAGACTGAGCAAATGTAAGTAATAATAGTGGCTTGAGCTTGCAAATAAATTTGAAAATTACAAAAAGTTGTCTGACAAGATATATTTTTCAAAAATATAATTTGAACTCCGAGTTCTCTTTTCTCTCTTCCCTGCCATCATGTAAGATGTAATGTGCTCCTGCCTGGCTTCCACTGTGATTGTGAAGCCTCCCTAGCCATGTGAAACTGAGTCCATTAAACCTTTTTTTTCTTTATAAATTACCCAATCTTAGGTATGTCTTTATTATCAGCATGACAATGGACTAATAAATAGAGAACGACTCTATAAAGATCTTTGAGATATCCTAGTTCTGGTTAACCAAAACTGCTAATGGATGAGCTATGGTATAGAAGAGAGGGGAAAAACATAATGATAACTACATTTGGAAAAAGGGGGGCTTAAACAACCAGGTAGGGCCATTTTTAGAAATTGTGAACTATGGAAAAGGAACTGATGGGTGGAGGGAAATGAAAGAATAATTTTGGAAATGTCAAGTCAGACTTTTAATTAACCTATTTATTATTTGCATATATTTAAAGGGTACAAATGTAATAAGATATCCTAGCATCTAAAAGAGATAAGGAGGCCACAGCATTGGAATCTGAGAAGAAATTGCAAATGATGTATTGAAAAATTTTGGTATATGTGCTAAGTAAAAAAAGAAGTTCAAGTACAATAAACTAGTTATGGTTTCCTATGCATATGAAAGTTATGTTTACACTATACTGTAATCTATTAAGTGTACTATAGCACTATATCTAAAAATCAGTGTGCATGTATTAATTAAATATATGTTATTTCTAAAATAAATCCTATTATCTGAGTCTGTGATGAGTTGTCATCTTTTTGCTGGTGGAAGGTCTTATCTCAGGCTTATTAGAGTGATGTTTGTTGAAGGCTGGGATAGCTGAGCAATTTGTTAAAATAGGGCAACAATCAATAAAATTTGCTATATCAAGTAACTAGTCTTAGTGAGTATATGGTAGATGTAGAGATGTATGGAATACATAGGATATTTTGAACAGGCATACAATGTCTGATAAGCACATCGGAGTAAATGAAGTGTCCATCACGTGAAGCATTTATCCTTTATTTTGTTAGCTTGTGATGCTGTTTGATAGAATTTTACCAATCCATTCAAACCTTGCCACTGCTTTGTTAACAAAGTTTATCGAATATTCTAAATCTTTTTCTGTCTTTTCAACAATGTTCATAGCATGCTTACCAGGAGTTGTTTCCATCTCAAGAAACAACTCTCTTTGTTCATTCATAAGAAACAACTTCTCATCTGTTTAATTGTGAGATTGTGGCAACACTGTCATATCGTTAAATTCCACTTCTAATTCTAGTTCTCTTGCTACTTTTACCATATCTGCAGGTTACTTCCTTCACTAAAGTCTTGAACTGCTTAAAGTCATCCCTGTGGGTTGGAATCTACTTCATCCAAACTCCTGTTAATTTTGATATTCTGACAACCTCCTATGAATTATGAATGTTCTTAATGGCAGTTAGAATAAGCAGCACTTTCAGTAGGTTTCCAAATTTACTCTGCCTAGAATCATCAAAGTAATTACTATCTATGGCTGCTATAGCCTTAAAAGATTGATTTATTAAATAATATGACTTAAAATTCAAAATTACTCTTTGATCCATTTGCTTCAGAAAGAATGTTGTGTTAGAAGTTATATAAAAAATATTAATTGTAACATCTGCATCAAAGTTCTTGCATGACCAGATACACTGTCAAAGAGCAGTAACATTTTGAAAAAAAATCTGAGCAGTAGGTCTTAACAGTGGTGTTAAAACATTCAGTAAAATATGCTGTTAAAGGATGTGCTCTCATCCAGGAAATTGTTCCATTCTAGACCATAGGCAGGATAAATTTTAGCATTGTTATTAAGGGCCCTAGGATTTTAAAAATAGTAAACAAGCATTTGCTTCAACTAAAGCCATTATCTGCATTATCCTCTAATGAGAGTCAACCTGTCCTTTGAAGCTTTGAAGCCAAGCATTGATTTCTTTCTAGTTGTGAAAGTCCTATTCCAGTAGGAGGCTGTTCAATCTATATTGAATATGCTGTTTAGAGTAGCCAACTTCATCAAATATCTTAGCTAAATCTTCTTAATAATTTGCTGTATGTAGCATATACATTGACACTTGATGCTTCACTTTGATGATATAGAGATGGCTTCCTTTTTAAACCTTGTAAACCAATACTGCTAGCTTCAAGGTTTTCTTCTGCAGCTTCCTCACCTCTTACAGCCTTTGAAGAATTGAGAAAAGATAGGATCTTTGGCTTAAGGGAATCTTGTGACTGGTTTGAGCTTCTGTTGAGACCCTTAGAACTTTCTCCACATCAACAATTAGATAGTTCTGCTTTCTTTTGAGTGTCTTCAATAACTTTTCATTTGCATTCACAAGTTGGCTAATTGTGGTGCAAGAGGCCTGGCTTTCAACCTATCTTGGCTTTGGATATGCTTTCTTCACTAAGCTTAATCATTTTGAGCTTTTGATTAGAAGTGGGAGACATGCAACTGCTCCTTTTACTTGAATGCTTAGAAATCTTTGTAGGTTTATTAATTGGCCTAATTTCAATATTATTGTTTTTCAGCAAATAGGGATTGGAAGAGAGGATTACAGAGAGGAGAATGGCCAGCCTGTGGAGGAGTCAGAACACAGACATTTGTTGATCAAATTTTTCATCTTATGGACGCCTCAAAACAACTACTGATCATAGGTCATTAAAACAGATATAACAGCAACAACAAAAGTTCGAAATATTGAAAGAATTACCAAAATGTGGCATAACAACACAAAGTGAGCACATGCTGTTAGAAAACTGGTGCCAATAGACACATGTTCCACACCCGGTTGCCACAAACCCTCAATTTTTAAAAACTGTAACATCTGCAAAATGCAATAAAGCAAAGTGCAATAACACAACGTATGCCTGCATGTACATACAAGCTTGCAATTTTCAGAAGAAAAAATAATGAAAATATTATTTTTGCTGAAAAAGTGAGATATTAAAATTTATGTATGTAATTAATGATAGAACAATGTTACTCAGTGGTTTTGCAACATTATAGTTTTGGTGTTTTCAAATTAGTTTGAGATGTACACACTGATAATACAATAATAAATTCGACATATAATGAATATTTAATATTTAGCACATGATTGAAAGAATGAAAGATGTAGATTCACAATGTTGTAGCTATTACAATATAAACTGAAGAAATTCAGAAGTTCCAATGTGTGCCTAATTGAAATTGAGTCATTCTTTACTGAGAACTCTGATAAGTGAAGAGCTAGGTATTAAGAATGTGGAGTGGAGGATCAATGAATAAGAAAAGTTTGGTTCCTGTCTTCACAGAGGCTATTAACTAATGGGAAAACCAGACATAAAATATAGTCACTTAGAAAGGGAATGAAGGTTATGAAAACATGTACAGTACTTTGGGTCACATGACACTGAAATCTTAGCCATCTGTGAGGAAACATTGTTTAAACGGAAATTTAAAGATTCAACATATTTAGGTAAACAAAAGGTATGGACAAAGAGAAGTTCTAATTTGGGCAAAAGGAACTATATGTATAGCTGTGAAAGGGCAACAAAAGGAAGAAAGTCTTAATTGAGTAAGACATGAGAGTTGATTGACCCAAGACAAAGTTGCCAACAGTTATTGCAAAGCTCAAAATTATGTCCACCATGAGGTTTTTGTTTAAGCTTTTCTCCTAAGGAAAGACGGTGGCCATTCGATGTGTTTTAGAACAGGCAATAACATGATTATATTTTTAATTCGCAAATATCTGTCTGAGTTCAGTAGGAAGGATGTTCTTGAGAAGAACAAGAGCAGATGTGGAAAGTCAAGTTAGTAAACTGTAATATACAAATGAGATATAATGCTAATTGAGACTATAAAATGGCAATTAAAATAGATCTAAGTAGAATCCAGAAACCATGAAGCAATACCACAGAATAATCAGCTGTGTGGACTTTGGTTGCAGAAAAATTAGAGTTTAAACTTTGATTTTGTAATGTATTAGGTATCTATCCTTTAATATGTATTGCGAGATAAAATTGAAATTACTATTATCTACTATTAAATAATGATGATTTATCCAGCACAAAGTTGCCATGTGGATTAAATTAATTAATGCTTACAAAGCACTTTGCCAGCAATTACATTATATAACTACAGGTTATAAACATCAGTACTATAACAATGAAAATCACGGGTTGTGAATAAAGTAATGAAGAGAAAGGAATCAAATATGACCACAAACTTTCAAGATTGAGAAACTCAGTGAAACAGTGGAGTCCTTTAATTAAGATGAGAACCTAGAGAAGAAAAAAATATTCCAGGGATATTGAGGAGGAGGAGGATTTTCATTGTAGATAATAACGTTTATTTTCTATGCATTATATTAGGATTAAGTCAAAGCAAAATGACATACATATCAGAGAGCCAGCCAAGCATTAAACAGTGTTTTCATGTTTGTTTTGTTCTGTATTTCTCTCTTTCCAGATACTTGTTAATCCCTCTGTTTATCAGAATGCTATTCCAGTTATTTTCAGTTTTCCATACAACTTTGGTATTTTTCTCTAGATACTCCCTCATTTTTGCCTACAAATTAAAAGCAAAAAGCCCCTTACTAAATCCATGAACATTTTCCCCTTAATAATACTTTGCATAGTTTTTATTGCCATCTTCACATATTAACTCAAATTCCTCAACTGTGAAACCAGTCTATGACATAGTTATGTCAATGTTTTCTCTTTTTATTTAATCTATCAATTTTGCTAACTAAGCTAATATTTATTGTAGTTAGTGTTTACAAGTTCAACTAATATTTCATATTTATTGAATATAACTTTTTTATATTTCAACTAATTTTTTAATTAATATTAATTTACATTTACTACTAATAAAATTTTCTAAATATTCTAAGCCACCTTTCATTACATGTCACCAAATCTCTTTGGTTGAAACTCTCATTCATTCATGAATGTGCATATGCATTTATATCCTAATACTAATTTAGTGTCTGCTTTATACTAATTGTTTTTGTGAGGCATTCAAAACACAAGATTAATAAGTTCATTACACAAATATGTATTGGACATCTACTTTAGTTTTAAGTCACTGGAATGGTTCAGTAACCCAAAACCTTTTATAGTTGAGCTTACATTTTACTGTAGGGAAGCTGAGCCGAATTATGCAAACAGATTTGTTAGTCTTCAACGTATGGTTTTGTTTGTTTGTTTTGTTTTTATGCAAACATTCTATTGTTTTCTTTCTTTATTATTATACACTAAGTTCTGGGGTACATATGCAGAACATGCAGGTTTGTTACATAGGTATACATGTGTCATGGTGGTTTGCTGCATCCATCACACCAGTAATTTGTTTGTTTTTTAAACCACAGAGTTGAACATGATGAGCTAGCCAATGAAAGTATATACAGAAAACAAACTGGAACACAGAATAATTTGTGACATTTCAAAATAAAGAGAAAGAGAGAAGACAGGAACAAACACCGGAAACTTAGAAGGAGAGGCCAATTACATGAGAAGACAGCTAAGAGGAAGCATATTTTAAAATGTCAGGTAAAGAAAGTGAGTAGGTGGATCAAATGCTGATGGTATGTCAAATAAAGTAAAAACATCACTAGGCTAAAACACACAGAGACCATTCATGACCTTGATCAAAACAAACAGACAAAAAGACAAAACAAAACAAAAATTCATTAGCATGATGGCTGTAAATTTCTGTTTAAAGTAAATTTAAGGAAAAAAGGGGCTGGGTACAGTGGCTCACACCTGAAATCCCAGGGCTTTGGGAGGCTGAGGCGGGCAGATCACCTGAGGTCAGGAGTTCAAGACCAGCCGGGCCAACATGGTGAAACCCCATCTCTATTAAAAATACAAAAATTACCCAAGTGCATTAATCCCAGATATTTGGGAGGCTGAGACGGGAGAATTGCTTGAATCTGGGAGGTGGAGGAGGTTGCAGTGAGCCAAGATGCCACTGTACTCCTGTGTGGGCAACAGAGCGAGACTTTGACTCAAAAGAAGGAAGGAAGGAGGGAAGGAAGGAGAAAGGAAGGTGGGAAGGAAGGAAGGCGGGAAGGAAGGAAGGAAGAGGGGAGGGAGGGAGGGAGGGAGGGAGAAAAAGAGAGAGGGAGAGAGAGAAAGAGAAAGATGAGTAAAAATAGGAACGGAATACAGAAAACCTTTTCCAGGACTTTTGTAAAGCCCTGGCAAATAAGAGGTATAGATTGGAACTGTAACCAGCAGGAAAAAGACGGATCAAAAAAGATTGTTTCTTATATTTAAGTGGGAGAAATAAAAACATAAGTTTCTGTCTATTGAAATAATCAAGTAAAGAGAGAAAATATTCTGAGACAAAGAGGGAAGAATGCCTGGAAATAGGTCTTTCAGAAGGCATAGGGGAAGATGAAGTTGCAAATCACAAGTGGAGGCACTGGCTTTCAATAAGAACAAGGACTACTCATTTATAGAAACAGGCAGGGAAGAATAACTGGTGATATATAGGAGAAGGAACAAGTTACATAACAAATGAGACTTGTAGCAGAAAGAGCAAATAAGTTTTTCATAACGTTTCTGAAAAGCATAATGCATTCAAGTTGATACTTTCCTATTTCCACCATGAACAAAACAATGTGTCACAAATGGGTTTAGAAAGAATGTTGAACAGATGTCAAGAAATCTTTCCTCATTCAGAGACCTATAAACATACGGAATGACCCACCAAGTAAACTCTCTAGGAAGTAATTAAAACACATATTTAGTGATCAAAAGTTTTATGAAGAAAAAAGCTTGACGAATCGTACGATATTTAGATTTTTTTAAGCAACATTTTCTCTGCTTTATGCGTTTTTCCCTCATGGTTTTGTAGGAAGATGCATTTATTCCATCTGTTATTTACCATTTTGAGCACTGTATAGTAAAGGAAATAATTCAACCAAAAAATTCAAGAACACCTTCAGTGACTAACACTGGATAAATTTTAAATATAATTATTTAGAAGCATATGAATCTATAGTTTACAAATTCTTAATTTTAAAACAATAAATTAAATAAGGCATAATAATTTTTTTAGTTTAACTGAAAAAAAATGGCTCATTTATTCTAAATAACTCTTGACAATTTCAGTAGATAATATGAAAATATTTCTAATTAAGTCTGTTTCAAAAACCCTGTGAATCTCAACATCTCACTTTTTTTTGTTTATTTCTGTCTGTGTATAACAGTGGATATAGAGAAAGTATAATAAGGCAAATGATATGGAAACTAATAAATTACTGTTATTGGTAATTAACTTTTTGATTAGGTATCACTTCTTTCATATCTTTTTTTTCTCAGATGCTATTTTTGTTTTGCTAAATACCATTCATGTAAGCCATCACAAATAACTGTTTATAAAAATTTAGAAGTGATCAGGTGATTTAAGATGTATCAGACAAAAGAGTTTCACATCATATTTAATCAAAAAACATGTTCATATATTTCTTCTGTGTGAACAATTAAATTGCCTTTTTTTCCTATCAGAATCAAAGAAAATGCATTTGAGATGATTATTATTCATGTATAGAGAGTATATAGTAAATTCTTGATTATTACTTATAACTCCATTGATTATTAAATGGAGAGAAAACATTTACATTGATTTTATAATTATCAGTTAATATAGTTGCTCAATTTGAATGCTATATTATTCTTCATATTATGAGCCCACAATTTGGCAGGCTCAGTCAAGCTGTACTTACCTGATTACCTAATTTAAAAAATTGAATTGATCAACAGAGTGCATTAATTATGTGCCCCAGGAAATTACAGTACCTTTTTATTTTCCACATCTGATTCAGGGGGCTAAAATATGCATACTTTTAAAAATACAAATTTAAATCTTTCTCAATACTTTGAATTTGCTTTTTTAAATATTGTTTATAAATTTTAGCATCCTTGAATAATAAAATTATACTTAGCACATATTTCTTTTCTCACAACAGTGCCTTTTATATGGTACATATTTATTTTTAAAATTATTTAGCTTCCCAACCCACAGTGTATAAATATATTGTTGCTCTTATTTATGTTTATGGAGAGGTGAGTTTATAGAATTTGTGTAACTTACACAAAAATTGTTGGGTCACACAACAGTCACTTTTAATGGGTATATTTCATTAAAGCATATTCATGAAAATATTTCTTAAAATATCTGTATATTTAGTATAGTTATTTATTTTAGTATTTTTTCAATTAACTTAGAATTATTTTCTTTGATTTCTACGTCAAAGATTACTTGATGTACCATATTACTACTTTGTGTACAATAAAGAAGGTTGCTTATTTTAGTCAATCTTTTATTGACTGATTTTCTGTTCTTTCTTATCTTTCTAGTAAGAATGGAAGACATGTTCTTCCTCCTATCCAAATTAAGACCCTTCTTCATGAAAGTCATATATCCTCAACATCTTCTCAATGACTCATTAAAGCAAAATAAATATGGCCTGAGAAGGGCTCCATACATCTATATTTGAGTCCTTGTGGATGAACCTTAACCTAGCTTTATTTCTAGTATTTATTTATTTATATTTATATTTTACTTTTAACTGATATAGTATTCATATTTATTAAATACATAGCATAGTTTCATAATTGTCTAGTGTCTGACACTATTCTTGTACACTTTTCATTCCTCCCTCATCTAGCTTCCCATTGATTGAAAACCTAACCTAGGAGTAGGCGTCAGTAAACATTAGCTAAGTTTTGGCCAATCCCAGCAGCTATACTTCAACCACTCATAGACTGAGTTCAAGTAACACAGGCAAACGTCAACTTGTGATGAATACAGCCAATTTCTGTACATCACTACCCTTTTTGTGCCTATAAATTTGTTCTGAACATGAGGCATCTCTGGAAACTCTCTGAATCTGCTGTGATACTGGCGACTGCTCAATTCACAAATTGTTCATTGCTAAATAAAACTCCTTTAAATATAATTCAGCTGAAGTTTTTCTTTTAACAGGTCCCAATGAAATTCACTTTCTTTTACATTTTTCTTCCCAGGGTTTCTAGATCTCTGTTTCTAGTATTTACTTATTTATTTATTTTTACATTTTATTTTTAATTGATACCTAATATTGTTCACATTAGGTACATAGTGTAGTTTCAAAATCTGCTATTTAATTCTAAAATACGCTAAAAAATTATAATCTCCTATTACTTCCTTATCTCCTTCTATTACTCTCGGATTCAACATATGCAGAAAATTCCTTTTGGAAGTTTACATTTCCATAAAGATCAATTTACATTGTTCTTCATATAATGTTGTAATTATTCATTTTTAAGATCTTTATTGAGCTATAATTTGCAGGTTCTAAAATATTCACACTATGAACATATATATAAGAAAGAAGTTGGGAGCTTAATATAAAAGAAACTTCAGATACTTTGGAATATATGGCAGGAAGCAACCTGCACTGTGGGTCTGGTGGGGAAAATATGAGTGAATACACAGCGTGTGATGGGAAGAGAATGTCTCTGTGATATAATTTTCCACTAAGGAGCTAGGCAATCCAGGCCACAGGGGAACTTCTTGTTCCTACCAAGCACTGGACTTGACTTTGGGAGCAACAGAGAAAACGTGAGAAGGAACAGCAACAGGAAGTCCTATGCACGCACTCCCAAGAAGAGAAGGACGTCATTGCTGATCTTCACTTGTAAATGGCTGAGCAGAAACCTGCCAGCTAGCACAAGCAGCAGTCACAGGTTTGAAGAGTCTCCAGACTAGAATTTGCAATCTAGTGTCAAGTGGAGGAGAAGCCCTCAAGGCTAGAATTGAGAGTGGGTGTGGCATGTGCTCCAGTCACAAGGGTAACAATTGGGTGATTCTCTTTGTGGTATCCAGTGAGAAGATGTGTGGCCTGGGACCCATGGATTTGCTGGGCAGGAGGGTTTCATAATCTGAGGACAGAAGTCTGGTGACTTGGCTGTCTATTTCAGCTTGCTGCAAGCAGCAAACAGTGGGAGGAAGCCCTGCCAACTGACAGTCTTGAACCGGAGCCAACCCTCCTTCCCCATGCTAGCTGTTTGGTACAACAGCAGTTGCCCAGCTTTTTCCTGGAGCATTGCTCTCGGGCCTAAGAACTGCCTTCTGACTTCCAGTGGGGCCAGTGTTTGCATCTGTCATTGGAGGGTTCAAGGCCGCCCAGCCTTGCATGGCTTTGCTCCCCTATCATCTGCCTTAACGTCAGAGCATGGCTCCAGGAACACTGGGAGTTCCATGGCACAGCCCACTGCCTGAGACACAGAGTATTTCTGATGAACACAGGTCAAGTATAAACCCTACTGCAACCACTACAGTGACCTACTGGTGAAGAGGTCAATTTCTGATTCTTGAAGGTCAAAAAAAAAAAGGTCAATTAAAACGTGCTGAAACACTGCCATAATGCTTAGGAAGCAGACAAGCTTCATGTGACCACTGTTAACATCATTACTTACACCACTACAGCTGCTAAGAAGGACTTGAGCTGACTCACCTGACCAGTACATTACTACTATATCTGGCATTTGAGAAAGCTACCGCACTAAAGTGATGTGTTACAAAGGTATTTATACAGATTCTTCACCACTGAATACTCCCAGAAACAAAGCAAAACTGCTCTATTCAATATACCTTATAATCACGTCCTCAAGAAAGGAAGAACAAAAAGAAAAAAAAAGCTCTATTCAAATGAAAGTAAACTAAAAAATAAGAAATCTATTTTACTTCAGATGTGAAGAAATAAGCATGATATTATTGGAAATATGCAAAAGCAGGGTGTAATCATCACACCCCCAAAGGATCACATTAAATCCCTAGCAATGGATTCTAACAGAAATGAAATCTCTGAAATGCCAAAAAAGTCAAAATAGCCAGGCATAGTGGCTCATGCCAGTAATCCCAGCATTTTGGGAGGCTGAGGTGGGTGAATCACCTGAGGTCAGGATTTTGAGACCAGCCTGACCAATATGGTGAAACCTCATCTCTACTAAAAATACAAAAAATTAGCCAGGTGTGGTGGCCTAAACCTGTAGTCCCAGCTACTCAGGAGGCTGAAAGAGGAGAATTGCAGTGAGCTGAGATTACGCCACTGCACTCCAGCCTGGGTGACAGAGCGAGACTCCATCTCAAAAAAAAAAAAAAAAAAATACAAAATAGTGATTTTAAAAATCTCAGTGAGACTCAAAAGAAATCTGAAAATCAATAAAAAGAAAGCAGAAAATCTATTCAGAATGTGAGTAACAAATTGACTAAAGAGATTCATATCTTAAAGAAGAACCAAACAGAACTTACAGAATTAAGTTTCCAATTTCTGAAGAAGCCAGGCAGAGAAAGAAACAAATATGTTCTGATATGGTTTGGCTGTGTCTCAATTCAAACCTCATCTTAATTGTAACTCCCACAATTTCCACGTGTTGTGGGAGGAACCCAGTGGGAGGTAATTGAATTACAGGGGCAAGTCTTTCCCACACTGTTCTTGTGATAGTGATTAGGTCTCATGAGATCTCATGGTTTTAAAAACGGGAGTTCTCCTGTACTAGCTCTGTCTCTATTTGCCTGCTGCCATCCATGTAAGATGTGACTTGCTCCTCCTTGCCTTCCATCATGATTGTGAGGCCTTCCCAGCCATGAGGAACTATAAGTTGATTAAATCTATTTTTCTTCCCAGACTCAGGTATGTCTTTATCAGCTGTGTGAAAATGGACTAATACATGTTCCAAATTCTGTTTATGGGAGTATATCTTACTCAATTATTAAAGGTCATAAATATCTCAAAATAAGTTTCCTTGACTCTGAAAAGCAAAATGAGGATCAGCAATGTTTCAGGCAGAAGTAAAAAAATTACTTTAGTTTTCTGTTAGTTAAGTCCATTCTGTTAACCCCTTGTTTTGCTTTACATTCATGAACATTTCAGCTCTTCATGAGTTCTGTACATTTTTCTTTAATTCCAGTGTCACAATCTCCAAAGTTATCAGAAACCTGCAGTTGAGAGCACCTGTGAAAATTCTGTAGATGGATACAAACCATCCTTTGAAGAGGATAAAAACAAGACAATTGCCAGTGAATAACAAAATGTCCAGGACAGTTACAGTCAGAAACATGATTGACAAAGAAATTTGGTTATTTATGTGCTTTACAGTAACTTAATTGTGAATGATAATGTTAGACATTAGAATTTTTAAAAACCCATACAATTTTGGAACTATATTAATAATATTCCCTAAAATATAACCTGAAGAAGATTAATCATCATTTTAGCAATTCCATGAATAAAAACATATTAGGTAATCCTGTTTACCTCCCTTCTGGATGCTCCAGGGGCCCTCTGTAGCATCCAAAAGCCAGGCATCAAGTAAGACAATTTTGAAACTGAAGTTTAATTTTGGGACACTACTTACTTTTAGTTTATGAATATGATTATTCTTTAAGACAAATCTCAATTTTCACTTTCTTATTACAGGGACACTATTATTACTTAAAAACCAAAGGATACTTTTTAAAGGTACTATTCACAATATTGGGAAGATAGCCAACCTAGTTATGATTTATACTTTGATACCCTTACAATGCCACTCCATTACCACATACTTGACATTATTAAGGTCTTTCAGTCCTTAGAACACTTTGTTTGATGTCTCCTTACTATTGTGAAGATAATATGTCAGTTGTGTGATTTCTAAAAAGCCCAATTCTTCGATAAATTTTGCATTAAGTATAAATTTTATATCATAGTCACTTGCTTCTGAACAATATAGACTGATTTTTTTCTAGGTTAGTATCAGTAATAAGAAGGGAGATAGAGATTTTTCTGGCTATTTTTCAACTTTCAACAAATTTTTGTCTCAACTTGGTAAACTGTTAAAAACACTGCTTAACATTTCTTTCTTTTCCTTCAATTACTTGAGAACTTTAGCACAAATTAAGTTTCATGGTGTGATTTTGTATATATATAAATTTATATATAAATATAATAAATATTTAATATTTAATAATTATTAAATATAATATTAAGAAGCCATCCTAGTTATGATTTATACCTTGATAAGTTATGATATACCCTTATAATGCCACTCCATTACCACATATTATATAATATTAAATATTAATATTTGGGAAACATTTGTTTTATGATTTTGACATAGTCATATATTTCATGTGGGCTTGAAATTCTAACATGAACATATAATAAAGTTTATGAAATATTTAATTACATAAAGCATTTTTGCAAATCCAAATTACATTGTTGCTTAAAAATAATAAATTTATCTTGTCTTTTAAGTGTCTTAAATATTATTTGCTGGAGTACTTGATTAAAAAGATAAATAAATTTAATAATATAAAGTGGAAACAAACTTTACGTATACACTTAGTATGTATTTAAATATTTAGAAAAAAATCTACGACAGTAAGACAGTCAAAATACAACCAAAACTAAAAAAAGACCTATTTCTTCATATTAGATAATTACGTTTATTTTTAAAACTCAACCGAGTTATGAGTATTCCATCTTTACATCATTGTATATGTTAATGCTGAAAAAATATTTTCACAGTACAGTTTAAGAATGAAGTCTTTCTGACTTTAGCCATAAATGTAAATGTACATCCTTTATGAAGTCACTTGGGCAATAAGATTTTGAACATGACACAATGTCAATTGGTTCTAAGCTACAAAGCTAGTATGTTTCATATTTATAATCAAAAAGTATTTTTCCAATCTGTTCTAGAGAACACAAATGAAGAAATAATCTGAACAGTGAAAGTATCCCATGTTCAAAAACTGTTAGTAAATTTCTAGGTTAAAAAATATATTTAAAGTTTTTCTCTTGTAGGTGTTCTCAGCTTCTTTAATTTTTATAAGGGTTTATATTTCATGGTTTTTATCTAAATTTATTTGACAAAGTGGCTTTTCCCCCTTGAAGCATTTGAGCTACGTAAACATAATGAATATCTCAAAAGGAGACACTATGTTCATTTCTAACATAAAATAATAAAGGAAAAAAGGATAGGAGTGTTAAATAGTATTCTTATAGTGTAAAATTTTATCCCATGGTGAAATCATTTGCTCAAGTCTTAATACTTGAAAAAGATGCAAAGCAATGAAGGCTTGCCTATAAAACATGCACTTGGTCAATGTCAAGTTATACAATATATAAAATTCGGCTCTTCCTAACTGATAATAAAATGTATGTGTAGAATACATAAGTGCAAACCATAAAAGGTACGCTTCATATTTTTATATTTGTAAAGATGTGATGAAATTCCAGAAGATTTTCTGAATTCCTGGAGAGTTCCATAGTCACATCTGCAATACTGCAATGTTTAAGCTGTTTATTGCAACAATAAGCTCAAGTACCTGCGTACTCTCTCTGTGACAGATCCCAAAAAATGTGGAACTATTGTTGTAACTATACAATTTTTTTTTTGAGACAGAGGCTCACTCTGTCCCCAAGGCTGGAGTGCAGTGATGCGAGCTCGGCTCACTGCATCCTCCACCTCCAGGGTTCAAGTGATTCTCCTGCCTCAGCCTTCCAAGTAGTTAGGATTATAGGTGCCTGCCACTATGCCTGGCTTACTTTTTTATTTTTAGTAGAGACAAGGTTTCACCATGTTGGCCAGGCTGGTCTCGAAGTGCCGACATCTGGTGATCCGCCTACCTCACCCTCCCAAAGTGCTGGGATTAGAGGCATGAGCCACCACGCCCGGCCTATAAAAGACTTCATATCACTTATTCTATTCATCATTGTATAGAATTGACATGTCACAATCACGTATGATAAACAGCTCTGGTTTTAAGAAGTTAATAGATGCCTTTTTAAAAACATTTAATTACATTAGCTCTAAACATATCTAATTCTCAGAAATTCAGTTCAATGTCTTCCTTCAGTCTTCTGACCCTAAAAATCTGTTTTCAACATCCTTTTCTTCTTTTTCGTCTTTCTGATCTTGGGAGGATGTTGGTACTACTAATAGTAATAATACTGATGATATTAATATTGATAACAGCAATTGAGCAGGATGGAATAGCATTACTTTTGACTCCCATTACTTTAAGTGCTTAGACAGGGACAAACTACATTGTTACTCTTTATCTCCAACTTGAACTTTAAAGCTGTTTTTTCAACTGCCTTAGGTATCTTCCATTCAGATTTCTACATGCAGTAGCCACAGGAAATGAGCACTGAAATCAGTTTCAAAAAACACTGTTGATCTTTATCATCTATATGTTGTCAACTGGTAATCTCTTGAGTTATAATTTCTGATTCATCTGTGAAATGTACCTACTTACATCACAGTGTTTATGTGTGAATATATACCTGGTATGTAAATTAAATAAAATATCCATTAAATATGTCTGACCATTCTCTGTGCATATTTTGGAATTTATATAATGTATAAAAATTTCATATCTCTCTTCCCATGTTTCTTTTTTTCTCTTTTTAAAGTCTCATTAGCTTCATTATGTCACCTTAACTAGTTTTCTCTATATTCCTTTAATTTCTATCTTTAGTCTTTCTCCTTTCTGCTTTTCATCTTTCCCATGGTACACTTAAAGTTTTGCTTTTCTCTATTCAAATGTTTTATGTAGGCATTCATCATTTCTCATTAAATAACTTTTGTCTTGAATTTTCTATTAATATCTAATGATAAAAATATTGCTTAGTTATCCAGATTAGAAATTTCCTTTGATTTTTTTTTGTTTTAAACTTGTTTGTCATTCAGTGGTTCTTGTCCCTGTTTACATTTTGGTCTCACCAAAGAAACTCAAAACAAACACAGAAACAAAACCACAAAGCAATGTTAAGTGAAGTAAATCAGTCACACACAAAAAATAAAATCATGATATCCTTACATGAGGAATATAGAGTGATCAAATTCATGGAGATAGAAAGTAGAATGGTGGGTGCTGGGGGGTAGGACTTGGGGAGAGAAGGATTAGGAATTTTTAATGTGTACAGTTTTAGTTTTGCAGGAAGAAAAGAGTTCTAGAAATGATTGGTGATAATTGTTGCACACAATGTGAATGTATTTAGTATCACTGAATTGTACACTTAAAAATGGTAAAGATGGTAAACATGTTTCTTGCCACTATTAAAAATAATTTCTCATTCAGTATGATATTGGCTGTGGGTTTGTCATAAATGGCTTTTATTATTTTGAGATATGTTCCATCGATACCTAGTTTATCGAGAGTTTTTAGCATAAAGGGCTGTTGAATTTTGTTGAAGGTCTTCTCTGCATCTATTGAGATAATCATGTGGTTTTTGTCTTTGTTTCTGTTTATATGGTGGATTACATTTATCGACTTGCACATGCTGAACCAGCCTTGCATCCCCAGGATGAGGCCTACTTGATTGTAATGGATAAGCTTTTTGATGTGCTTTTACAATCGGTTTGCCAGTATTTTATTGGCAAGATTTTCCATCTATGTTCATCATGGATATTGGCCTCAAGTTTTCTTCTTTTGTTGAGTCTCTGCTGGGTTTTGGTATCAGGATCTGGAAACCATCATTCTCAGCAAACTGACACAAGAACAGAAAATCGAACACTGAATGTTCCACTCATAGGCAAGTGTTGAACAATGAGAACACATGAACACAGGGAGGGGAGCATCACACACTGGAGTCTGTTGGGGGAGAATAGGGGAGGGATAGTGGAGGGTAGGGAGGTTGGGGAGGGATAACACGGGGAGAAATGCCAGATATAGGTGATGGGGGGATGGAGGCAGCAAACCACATTGCCGTGTATGTACCTATGCAACAATCCTGCATGTTCTGATCATGTACCCCAGAACCTACCCAAAAGAAAACCCAATGCATTGAATTTCTGTTTAGAGAAATTAGAATATAAAGTTTAAAATACTTAAATATTTTTTAAAATACACACAGAATTTTAAAAGATGCCTAGAACCCCATCCCAAACAATTAAATCAGAAAGTCTGGATCAGAGTCCTGGGCATCAGTAAATTTTAAAGTCTTCAGAGATTTATTAGGCAATCAGGTTTCGGAGACAGCATTTGACATTTTCACTTTTTTACTTTCCCATGTACATATTCATATATCACATTCTATAAAATCAGCATATTCACCATTGCATTGAGAAATTGTGAAGTAATGGTTTTATCAATCATTAGAATGCATTAAATATAGATGCAACTCAATTAATATTCACTATTATAATAACAGAGAAAGTATCTTAAAGGCCAGAGTGGTGAGAAATACACATACTATAAATGCATATTGAAATCTGAAAATGTAAATAGAGAATACTATTATTTTTGTAGCTTTTATTAATATGAGGAAGAGGCAGAAATATAATCCAAGAAAAATAATATTTCAGAAGTAAAGGATATTGTAGTTTTACGTATGTTGCTCTGTATAACACCTTTGTTGAAGGTGAAGTGAAAAGATAGATAAGAAAATAAATTTCAAAAAAAATTTTAGGAATAGGTAGTAATTAAATCTGTTTTCCAAAAATTTAAAAGGTGGAAAAGAAAAAGGGAAAGCTGTAGTTGTAGAATATTCCTAGAATTTTAGCAAATAATAGAATGTGATGTTTACATTAGCATGTTTTATTTTTTATTCTTTTAGTAATGACAGTTTTTGAATCATTGTCAGGTGAATAGGCAAAATACAGTAAATTATTAAAGATGGGAAAATGGAATACTATTTTTCAACTGTCAAATCAGAAAAGATTTCAAATGATAAACAACGATGGAAATGGTGCTGTGAGATGAAGTCATTAACCACATGTGATTATCATGCACCTGAGATATTTCTGCAAATTGCAATGTGTTGGGAGGATATAATACATACCAGTTTTTGAGGATATTAAAAAAACATTAAAATATCTTAGTAGTTTTTATATTTATTCCATTTTGATATAAATACTTTAGACATGTTAAGATAAATAAAATGTATAATTAAAATTCATTTCACCTTTTCCCTACTTCTTAAATTATGGATACTAGAAAAGTTTAAAATCACCGTTTTGGCTCACTTTATATGTCTTTTGAACAGAGCTATTCTATGGTTTGCAGTGTAGAGAATGTAATATTTTTTCACATTTTATTTTTGCAAATAAATATTGAAAATAAAGATGTATGCATCAAAATGGCTAACGGTTTTTTCAAATTTTAAATATTCTACCATCTCTCTATCAACTGATTAAAACTCATTTGTAGGTAAGAGTGACAAACATGATGATTGCTGAGCATTGGCTCTACCTTCTGAAACTAAGTCATAGCTCAGGTCAAAGTGCCTGTGTATGCCTCCTCTGATGGAGTGAGTTAACTCTCAGAAGGCTCTCAATTTAGCCAGCCATGGAAAATGGTGGTAGATGCTACTACACCACTTTTCCATTTCAATTCATGCTAGAATTTGTTGTTACTTGCTTTTCTGGATTTTTTTAGTCTTCCACAGACACATATGCATATGTGAATTTTATTATTAAAACCTATAAATTTTAAGTAAAAAATAATTCAAGTCTCCCATAATAAGGTATAGGACTAAGATATATTAACAAAGTAATTTATGATATATCAACTAGGGTAGCAATATTAAACTATTTTGGTACTCAGTTGTTTTTTAATTAAACCATATGAAATAGTATCAGCAGTTTACAAAAGTATAAAATGTTGAAGTTGCGATGAGGAAACTGGATGCTTGCCTGGTTTACATTTCAACCCCTGCAGCAGTGTTGAAGGCACATCTGCTAAATGATAAGCCACAGAGTTTGTATTTCTTCCTGGCTACTTATAAGAAAATATAATTGGAGAGTAGTTGTGAAGGCATACAAATATAATTTAAAAATTTAAAAAAATTGTCAAATATAAGTGTAACTGTGTTTAGTAAATTTAAATGTAATTGCATTTATCATTAAAAAATAATATCCAATTTTGCTTTCTCCAACTCCAGTAAAGTGAGATTTAGTATCCTATATTACTATTAATAGGAATATTTATTTTTACTATAACAATGAATACTACTATCGATGTTACTTAAACTACTACCTCTACTATTACTACAGTTACTATACAGTTAATATTACTTAAGTCAGACCACAGGTTTATTTTATGCATTTTTTTGTATGATTCCAAGAGTTTGTAATTTGTATTCAACTGTTTGATATGATTACTGAGTTTTTCAATCTTTACTGTCCTCTTTCCAACCAAAAAAAGGAGTATAAACATGATTTTCTGGCTAAAAAGAGGTTTTTTTTTTTTACTTTTAAAAGTAGTTAAATCATTCTACAATCAGTCTTCAAAAATTAGAAATATAGAAATTTAATGGCTTTCCATACACTTCAGCATCCCCATGCTTCACTCTACCAATGAACAGGAGAGAACTTTCAGAGGTATTGAATATATCTATCGCTCTGATTGTGGTGATGGTTTCATGGAAGTTTGCATCTGTCTAAGCTTATAAAGTCAAATATATTAAACATATACAATATTTTTGTATAGAAATTGTTTCTCAATAAAATTCATAAATAAAAAATAGTGGTCCCCAAAAGAAAAACATTAGAACTTTCATCTACTGATTTTACTTAAATTATTTACTTTGAATATTAGAAGTTTAGATTGAGAATATCATCACGATTAGCACATGATAATGCCATAAGAGAAGTAATTTATCAAGTGAATTAACCTCACTACTTAGGAACATATGGATCTTGTGTACTTGTTCTAATTTAAGCTCTACTTTTTTTCCTCCTTTATTATAGACATTGGCCATTCAGTATCTTGTCTTATTGTACTAGCTCTGGATAATAAATATACATGTGACTTTTTTCCACTTTTTTACTTTAATCTCAGAACTTGTGTTTTCATCACTTCTTATTTTATTGCCAAATGTAAGTGAATTTGTTTAATTTTAATATTAAACCTATTCTGAGACATATTCCACTATATGAGATTATTTTACACTGAATATGATTATGCCAGAAATCAATGTATAATCTTCAATTTTATCTTTATTTCTCTGGAAGTTAAAATTGCAATGTAGAACTCTGTTTTATATTATTCAGGAAGACATATGCATTTCTTGTCACTAAGGTCTGTCATCAAGAGGTCTTAAAAGAGGCCTTTTTATTGATTGTGCCATCTAAATTAGCTTTCCCATCAATTCTGAAGCTATTTGTAGTCAAAAGTAATGAGTGTCTCAGATGCTGATTCTTAAGGTTCAAAGTAATATATTAGAAAATCAAAGTAAAACTGTGATAATTAAAAACGTCACTGAACTTCAGAT
The DNA here is from genome assembly GCA_004027715.1 of Plecturocebus donacophilus. NCBI lineage: Eukaryota > Metazoa > Chordata > Mammalia > Primates > Pitheciidae > Plecturocebus > Plecturocebus donacophilus. The sequence continues at coordinate 26,448 of PVKP010019185.1, forward strand.
ACCAATACTGCCAAGGCAGTTGTATCAAATAACAGTTACATTTTTGATGTTATTAACAATCATCAATTTAATTATGTTAAAGGTTGTCCCCTGTTGTTTAATAATGGGTATTAATATATAGGACAAAGATAAATATTTATCGTAGAATGTAGACTTAGTTGCTGGAAGATGTGAAATAGAGAAGATTTTAAAACTTGCTTTTCTATTGAAGAATGCAATATTCATTCCACAAGTCTGTTAAAGGAAGCAAGGTACAATTTATTCATCTTTTTTTTTTTAGCTTTATAAAAAAAAAGTGAAGTAACTATCATTAGGGAATAAGGGAATTGTTTACTGGCATTCAATATGAGGAACAGGTTCCCCAGTTAAAGGCATTCTTCCTATTAAAAATAGGAAGATAGATATGAGGATATCACAGAGATGGAAGCATTCTCTCCATTTAAGAAATAATATAGATGTGAGTGTTGGCTCACTCCTGTAATCGCAGCACTTGGGGAGGCCAAGGCAGGCCGATCAGGGGTTTGAGACCAGTCTGTCCAACATGGTAACATCCCGTCTCTACTAAAATACAAAAAAGTAGCCAATGTGGTGGCATGCACCTGTAGTCCCAGCTACTCAGGGAGGCTGAGGCAGGAGAAGCACTTGAACTGGGGAGGCAGAGGCTGCAGTGAGCCTGGACTGTGCCATTGCACTCCAGCCTGTAGACAGAGTGAGACTCTGTCTCATAAAGAAAAAAAAAAGATACAGAAAACAATAATATTTCAGAAAACTTAATTACAAATTTGGATATATTTATGAAGTGATTTTAGATTCCTTTATCATTAACTTTATCCCCAAATTGGTCAGTGACACTTAGGTCTGTGAACAAAGCTGATGTTGACATAGAATGTGTTATATTAGCAACTTGTTTACTCCCAATGAAAATAAATCATATTAAGTTTTGTTGTAATTAATAAGTTGTGTTTTCAGTAAATTTTAAAATCCAGAATTTTGTTAAAGTAGACAAAGGATTCCCTATTTAATAAATGGTGTTGAGAAAACTGGCTAGCCATATGCAGAAAACTGAAAATGGACCCCTTCCTTACACGTTATACAAAATTAAGTCAGGATGGATTAAAGACTTAAATGTAAGACCTTAAACCATAAAAACCCTAGAGAACCGAAAAACCTAGGCAACAGCGTTCAGGACATAAGCATGGGCAAAGACTTCATAACTGAACACCAAAAGCAATGGCAACAAAAGTCAAAACTGACAAATGGGACCCAATTAAACTAAAGAGCATCTGCATAGCAAAAGAAACTATCATCAGAGTGAACAGGCAACCTACAGAATGGGACAAAATTTTTGTAATCTATCCATCTGAGAAAGGGCTAATATCCATAATCTACAAGGAACTTAAACAAATTCACAAGAGAAAAAACGACCCCATCAAAAAGTGGGCCAAGGATATGAACAGACACTTCTCAAAAGAAGACTTTCATGTGGCCAACAAACATGAAAAAAACCTCATCATCACTGGTTATTAGAGAAATTCAAATCAAAACCACAATGAGATATCATCTCATGCCAGTTAGAATAGCGATCATTAAAAATTCAGGAATCAACGGATGCTGGAGAGGATGTGGAGAAATAGGAACACTTTTATGCCATTGGTGGGAGTGTAAATTACTTCAACCATTGTGAAAGACAGTGTGGCAATTCCTAAGGATCTAGAACTAGAAATACCATTTGACCTAGCAATACTGGGCACATGTATACCTATGTAACAAACCTGCATGTTTTGCACATGTATCTCAGAACTTAAAGAATAATAATAAAAATTAATTTAAAAAGTAAACATCAAACATTCAAACAGCAAAGATTAATAAATCAAAGACAAAGTTTCCCTTATTTTAATAATTACTCTAGAATAGTGGAAAATATGTTGCCTTCACTTGCATGTAGTTGAATTTCACATATGCTATTTGTGTTAGCTATAGTTGTGATGGAGACTACTCAAAAAATTCTGCTAAAAGTTTGAATGAGGGTGATGAGCAATCTTATTTAAAACCAAAAAAAATGCTTATAGGAAACGATTTATAATTTTTTATCTTCTTAAAATTTTTTACAATATCTAGGTGGAAAATTTCAATGAATCAATAATAAAGTTTTGAATTAATAAGTTATTATAGTAAGTTTCCAGGATACAATGTCAAAAGACAACCATTTTTCTATATATCAGCAATGGACAATTGGAATTTGAAATTAAAATTATAAAACCATTTAAATTTGCATCAAAATATAAATGCTTAGGAATAAATCCAACAAAATATGTACAGAATTTATATGAAGAAAACTTATAAAACTATGAAGAATAAGAGCCATTTTCATGGTTAGGATGACTCAATATTATTAGGCTGTATAATTCTTTTCACTTTATAGATTCACACAGATATTTTTAAAACTATATTCTTAGCAACATTATTCACAATAGCCAAAAGATGGAAGAAATTCAAAAATTCACTGATGAATAATGGATAATGAAAATGTAGTATACACATATAATGAAATATTATTGAGTCTTAAAAAGAATTCTGAGACATGCTACATAGAGAACAGATAAACCTTGAGGACATTATGCCAAATGAAGTATCAGACAAATGCCATATGATTCCACTTGCCTAAGGTATCTAGACTAGTCAAATTCACTGAGACAGAAAGTTGAATACAGTTTGCTAAGGATGAGCAGAGTGAAGAATGTTTAGTTATTGCTTAAAGAACATAGAGTTTTTATTTGGGGTAATTTTTTAAATCTTGAAAAATAATAGTGGCAATGGTTAAGCTAAATTTTGAATGCATTTATGGCTACTGAATGGTACATTTATAAGTGGTTCAAATGGTGAATTTTATGTTATCTTAATTTTACCACTTAATATTAAGAAATGAAAACAAATAAATATGAGTTTATAATAGACAATATTTATAATGAGAGACTAAAGAATGTATTTATAATTAAGTTAGACTTTGAAAGATGTACCTTCTAGAAGAAAAGAGGGAAAGTCAACGAAGTAAGGAGGCAGTTTGTAATAAAACTGATCATCATGATTCAAAATGTGTGAGGAAAGTCAGTATGCTTCTACAGTTAATGAGAGGAAGTTGAAACATATAAAGTCCACCATTATTAGACAGAAAGTCTGTTTTATATTATCCTTGTAAATGAAATGTCTGTCAAACTATGTTTTTAGCACACGTGATAGTGAGTTATACTTTCATTCAGTAATTGTTTCAGTTTTTTTGTGTATTCACAACATTCCTAGAATATGATTGAAAGGTCGTAGGTATAAAAGATGCCTTTTTTTTTTCTGCTTCTTATGACAGTAGAACATATATCCAACTTTGCCTGATTATCTGAGTTTAAATGATAAAAAAGGGCAATGGCACAACCTCAGTTTATAATACCATTTTCAATAACGTTTTCTAATAACAATCTAAGAACCTAAGATCTAATAGGACATTATATAAAGTACAAGTTATTTTTCTGTAATTACAGGGTATTACTCATAATATGGACATAATATTTAATCTGTTTTGTACAATATGTCAACTATAATAGTTTAATAGGTAAAATTGATACTTATTTCGACAGTAGCTCTACTACAAATATTCTTGATCCTTATGCAAAATATTTAATTTAGAAATTCAGGTCTGTAATTTAATAAACAATGCTGATTTTAGGTATTAGAACAAACCTGGAAAATTGATCTTGAGGTTTTATAAATTACTGTTATCTCTCTCTATAGATTATATTTTTTATCTTCAAACTATAAACTATAGCTTTGAATGTATAGTCTATGAGTGACTTTCTGAAGATACTATCATAGTTAATAAAAGTTGTTATGTTTCATAGTGGAATAAGCGGTGCATTTTATTTTCTGTGTTATGGATAAACATGAAATATTATTGTTTCAATCAAATTTGGCAATAATTTTGGAATGCAAACGATATGCTGTTGATCATGCTGTTGATAATAAATACTTTTAAACTGTCAAAGATAGTGTATACTGTCATTTGTAGCAACCTGGATGAATCTGGAGGACATTATGTTAAGTGAAAAAAGCCAGGCATAGAAAGACAAATACCACAGGATGGTATTTATATGTGGAATCCTAAAATAGTTGATCTTGACACACAATTTTTTTGGTGCCACTTTGCCAGTCAGAGACCTTTGCAGCTGGTGAATTCCCTTCCTGGGCCTCACTCAGGCCTGGGCTTGCCACAGAAGGCAACTGCCCACTCAGCTGGCCAGGCTGTGCCTGGGCTTGTGCTCCAGGGTTGATCCCGTGGCCACCAGGACTGTGCACTCAGCCACTGGTGGGAGGGGGTGTATGAGCAAGAGGGCCAGGCTCGCTGTTCTAAGTGCTGGCACAAGAGTGGGTTCAGTGCAGGGTTTGTGGCTAGACCATGTGTCACCAGTGACTCCGGTGGTGGACTTCAGAGTTCAGATGAAAGGAACGTGATGGTTCCCAAACAGGAATACTCATGAGCCCAAAGACCCAGAGAGAGTGTTAAAACATGCTAACAGCTCTTTTGGCTCCTCCACCTGCAGCTTGATGAATGGGGGCATGTTAACAACATTGTCAGTCCTGTTTCACGACTCTGGCCCATGGCTCTGGGGCTGGTCTGGCCTCACTGCTGCTTTCCGTCACGTGGGGCAGCTGCTAAGTTCACCCTCCCCAGGGGTGATGGGGTGGAGACCTACAGTGTTACTGCCTTATTTATACCCACATTTGTCATGGTCCTGAATTCTTGTCCTGCATCCAAGAATGATATTACACTGACAACCAGAGGGTGAAGAGGGAGAAGTGTTTTATTGAGTGAGAAAGCAGCTATCCACAGAGAAGGGACTCAAGGGTGGTCCCCCACCTGAAGTCGGACGGTCTTTTTCTCAGTGTGGCTGGGTCTTGGGCTTTTATGGGCTCAGAATGAGGAAGTACATGCTGATTGATTTGTGAGTGTGCAAAAGAGGATAAAACAAAAGCACCACTGAAAGGTGGGCACAAACCTGTAATAAAACCAATTAGGGAATGGCAGCTATATGTCAAATAGGCAAAGAGTGGGGATCAAACAGAGGAAAGCACACAAAACAGGAAAAGAGATTCTCAATCTGGTGCATGGATTTATCTAGAACTGTTAGCTAAACTTTAAACTGTCTTTGGCTTAAAGGCGGGTTTCACCGAGGACTTGCCCCATCTGCCTGGAATTTGTCTGCCTCCTGCTGCTATCAGTCTCATAGAAGTAGAAAGTAGAAGTGTGGTTATTGGAGGTGAGGAAGGTGAGAGGGTGGAGAGCCAGTGAGTAACAGATACAAAATTACAGCTATATAGAAGTAAATTCTAGTGTTCTGTAGCAACATAGAAGCTATAGTTAACAACAATATGCTGAATATTTTCAAATAGCTAGAGAGGGGATTCTCAAAGTTCTCAATACAAAAAAAAATAATAAACGTCTGAGTTAATAGATATGCTAATTTGATTTGATAATTGTATATTGTATACATGTATCAAAATATTATACTCTACCCCATAAATATGTACAATTATTATGTGTCAATTAAAAATGATAAAAGCACATCACTAGGGATTGGGTGGAAGGGGGCAGAGTTGGGGAGAGCTGATTAAAAAATACAAAATTTTGGTTAGATAGGAGGAGCAAGATTAAGACATCTATTGTACAACATGGTGATTATATTTAATAATACATTGTATTCTTGAAAATGCTGAATGAATGAAAGTATTTTCACCACTAAAATAACTGTATAAAGTAATGTATATGTCAATTAGCAAGCTTTAGCCATTCCACAATTCATATGTATTTCAAAGCATCATGTTGTACATGGTAGATATACACAATTTTGTCTGTCATTTTAGAGATAATTTAATCAAAGATGATTTAGGTAGTTGAGGGAAAATTTGGATGAATGTAATGTAGATGGTTCCTGACTATTCCTGAAATATAAGACAATCAAGAGGTATGTTTCGGGGAGCAGGTGGCAGGATAGGTGGAGACTGGAGAGATGTTGTTGAAAAGATACAAAACTTCAGTTAAGTTCAAGAGATCCCTTGTACAATATGGTGATCATAGTCAATAATAATATATTATATATCTGAAAATTGAAGAGAGTAGATTTTAAGTATTTCACATTAAATGATAACTGTGTGAAGTAATACATATATTAATTAGCTTGGATTAATAGATGTATTAATGCTAATTAATATATGAATTAATTAGCTTGAATTAATATATGTATTAATGGTTGACTATATATAATTTCAAATATGTTGTACACCATAAATATATACAATGTTAATTTGTCAATTTAAAAAATGATAATAAAAGACACATTCCACATATGGATACATATTTTCTAAAAGGCCAAAAAGTTTGAATAATTTGACAGTATATTGATGAATTTAGATCATGAAAATTCAGGATTATTTTTTGTTAAACATTTGAATACATGTCTATAATTTGTGTAGCCACTGAAGTGTATCGTTATAAACAAGTTGATCAAATAAGATGCAACTCACTATACATGAACATCATTATATGATGTATTGATTTTAGTCTTTAGGGAAGTAAATTGAGGTAACATTTTACAAGTTAAATTTCCAGATTCTATGCAAATTTTCTTCTTATTACCGGCTAACTTTTGCTTGTTGCTTTTCCCTATTTTTAGTGATTTTATTTTATGCTACCAGTTTTGCTGCCTACTATTAAACAACTATCAAGCCATAGGTTGGTTGAAAGTGTCCATAGAGCACAGAATATTCTGCTAGGAAATATTTTGGAGAAATGCCTATTCCCTATTTACACTGGCACTTGCAGTCTTCAGTTTAATCAAAATGAGTTAATGGAATGTTGTACTAAGTAAGCAGGTGGCATAATTTTCCAGGCATTAAACAGTCAGTAAAATAAGGAATTTGAATTTGGTCCATTAGTGGAGGAGTTGCTTTAGTTTACTAATGTTGCTGAATTTGGAAAGGGCAGCAGAAATTTTCTCTTTTGTCTTTGAACAAATGAAAGATAATAAATATGGTGAACTGAACTTATAAAAAGTCTCCCAATCTTGGAAAACCTCATACTTGGTGATTGAAGGAGATTCTAAAACTATGGAACTTATTTTCTTCAAACAAATGAAACAAATTGAAAATATGGATTCAAAAATGCTTGAAAATATATTCACTTATTATATATATAATTGTATATCTACTAGATTACATAGTGATGTTGTCTCAGAAAGTTGACTTTGCCATAAAATTAAAAAAAAATAACTGATATAATTTGCTTATAATGAACAATATAATGTGCATTTGATGGGATTCACCTTAATTAGTTTTTGCAACATCTTCATGAAAAACAAACTCATCATTTAGAATAAGGAAAGTAAAATTTATTTAGTTGAAGTAATTTGTCCAAAATCAAACACCTAATAAGTTGTTAAGTCAGGATTGTAAGTGAGGGTTTTAAGCTAAGGTTCTAAGCTTGAACATTTCACAACACTGGCAGGGATGAGACCCATTTAAGCAAAGACCATGATGTGCGGTGTGGGTTTAGAAGGGCCATGGTTACTTCTGCCTTGAAGTAGAACAAATTTGCAGAAATAATATTTGTGCTTAGAAATGAACACTGTATTCCTAAGCTGAGATGGGGAGGGAACAGCAGAGAAATTATTACTAACAGATATATGCAACTTCATAGTATTCTGGAGAAATGTACATAGCCAGACATATATAGAAAGGTAGTTTGGAAACAGACTGTTAAAAACTTTTAGTGATTTTTGTACAGTGAAACTTAGATTTTATCATACAGGACATAACAAGGGATTTAGTAAATAAAAATAGACTTCCAATCGTAATTCAAAACTTAGTGATCTTCCCATTTGGAATAAATTAGAATGTTATAATAGCAGAGAATTTTAATATATCCATACTTATATCTCTGCCCATAATCTATATGGTGATTTACCCCATACAATTCCAGTTACATTAGGTTTAAGCAGTTGCACCCATTTAGATGCTGAGTTATTAGTGGCAGCATTAAGACTACTACTCTTAACCTGTTGTATTAAGAATACAAGTGTTTGTATCATTAAAGTTGATTTTTGTGTGTGTGTGTGTGTGTCTGTGTGTGTATTCCCCTATTCATGTTTCACCATACAGGAAACCCATTTATCCTATGGTTTGATACCACTATGATGTAAGAACTGTCTTACAATTACTGCATCTCAACCATTTGATAATATATTATTTCACCTAAGGAATTCAGAAGTTAAACAGATCCAAGGCTGTATAGCTCGACAAAACATTTTGATTTCTCCCTAGCCCAACACTTCCCATGGTGATTCTACTGGGCAGCCAATTTTGAGAATCACAAACTTTGGGAAATGCTGTCTTCCAAGTGTGGACTGGAACTAAAATTTTTAAATATAAATTTGAAAAATAAATTAAATGTAGTGAGTCAAAGTACAACATAAATAATATAAAGTCATTTAATTTTCAGCTGCTGATAAAGATTAGTAGTTGTCTTCAAATGTCTGCCAGTGTTCTTATTTGTCATAAAATGTGCACAGTGACATGATAAAGCTTATAATACTGCATTTCCGTTATTACAAACAAAATCAGTAGCTTTCAATGTTTGCATGCAAGTCGAGAAGAGACATGGTAGCAGAGGATGTAAGTGTCAGGCCAGCGACCTAAAAGCAGGTACCTAACGATTGTCTTCCTATTTACTCTTTGAAAATGCAATGTTTCAAGCTATTATTTTTCTCCCTTGTATCCAGTACAAGGCATGATGATACACAATTATTATCTTTCAGCTTAAATGGCTATTAACTGCATTCAGCAAAGAAGTTGTGTAATAAACTCCATTATCAAGTAGATATTGCCAGAAACTGCTATCACTAACACAACTTGTATTCTTCTGTGAATTCTTCCAGTGTACCTGATTTTATGATACTTGATTCCACTTAATTTTGTTATTCTCTAGAAACATTGCTTCTCTAGCACTACTGTCACTTTCTTGTCAGCTGTAACAGCCTCATTCACTACTCACACTATTGCAATTTGTCATTATTTAGGCAGAATTCACTAGTGTTAAATAATTGTAAGTTTTACCCTTATTGCTAAGTTTGATAAATATATGTAGATAAATGTTCTTTTGTTATGTCACACAGTTTCTCTTCATTCAGTGGACTGTTGACATGATTTGGACTTTGTGTAGGAAATAGACCTATTACACAAAATAACTCAATTGCCTGCTTAATGGTAAACAAGCTGAAAAGAAAATACTGAAAGCATGGATCATATAATGATGTCCAATCATGATCATTACGTAGGATGATTTTTTTTATAAGAGGAGTAGGGGGCATTTTTCTTATTCTTTCTCTTTTCACAGCATGATGTCAGTATACATTTCATGTCAAAGAAAGAAATAATTATCATTATTCTAGCAATAAGCTTCTATTAATTATTTCTAATAAGGGTCAAAAAATCACAGCATATTTATACAATAACACAAAGACATTTTATGTTTTATTTTATATAACCTATATTATAAAAGAATTTACGGCTAGTCACAATGTTGCCTTCAAAATCTATGGGCAAAATATAAGCAGGATAATATCACTTGGCAACATAATTAAAATTTACTAGCAGATAAATCTTAAAATGCACTTATACAGACAGATCCTGCTGGTTTTATGAACTGTTTATGCAGCAATAGAGAAACTTTAGGAAATCTATGTACATTCTGAATAAAAAGCATTAAGTATTCATGAGATTATTGTGTGGTATAGCTAGAAATACAGTGCACATACATTTATATAAATATGTAAATTAGAGTCAGCATTTTAAATATAAAACAAATATTGCTTACCATTTACAAAAGAAGAATTGATGGCTAGATATATTTTGCATTTATTAGAAAATTTAAAATTTTAAAAGTAAAGAGATGTAAAAAAAAGTGATACATACTATACAATAATTTTAGGGAGTTACTAACTTCCCAAAATTTTTGTAAGAAAAAAAATTTAATTTTTTCCTGTTGTTTATTAGTGCTCCATGTAAGCTGGTAACTGTTAGAAACATATATAGGCATATACTTCTTAACTTATTATTGAGCATAGCCAAAATGTATATTCACACAAAACAAATTCTTACATTTTAAAATTATGCCTTAGACATTATTCATAAACCAAAACTTTAAGAAAATTCAGACTTCTCATTTTCTGTGAAAAGATATTCCAAATCTTTCCAAACCATTTTTTTGGAGAGACACAGTTTTGCTCTGTCACCCAGCCTGGAGGGCAGTGGTGTGGTCTCAACTCACTGCAACCTCTGCCTCTCAGGTTCAAGCAATTCTCCTGCCTCAGCCTCCCAAGTAGCTAGGACTACAGGCACAGGCCACCATGCCCCACTAATTTCTTTTGTATTTTAGTAGAGACAGGGTTTCACTGTGTTGTCCAGACTGGTCTTGAGCTACTGAGCTCAGGCAATCCACCCTCCTCAGCCTCCCAAAGTACTAGGATTACAGGCATGAGCCACAGCTCCTGGCCTCCAAAACTTATTCTGTCAGACTTAATTTATTTTGTATTTATTTTCTGTATAGCAGAACTATGTTTCTGGGGATTCTCCAAATATTTTCTCTTCCATAGTCACATCTTCCTAAATGGAAAACAAATTTCAGAAATTCACACGTTATGATTTAAATTTCTTTTTGATGCCACATAATTTTTCACTTTGTGTATTGCCTGATGGGATGTAATAAGCAACTTGTATTGTTTCCCAAACTGATAACCATCCAGCCTTTTTTGTGGTCTCCATGCATTTTTAACCTAATATGAATATCATTGTCACCACCACCACTACTGCTACTACTACTAGGTTAGTATTTGTATTCACACTTTACACGCCAATATTCCCTGACATGTGCTCCAAAATTTAGTGAGTCTTTCTTCTAATATTATCACTTGGAGTATAAAAGTGATTCATTTAGCATGTAGAGAAACTGATTGTATCACCTTGATTTCATTAATATTATCAATTCAGATAACAAGGCAAAGGTAAAAAGAATGAATTGCAGAGAGTATATTATATAAATAGTCAATACAGGTCATTTGTTAGCAGTTTGTTTTCAAGCATTATTCAGAATATTGACTTCAGTTATTAATTGTCTATATCATTGCAATACTTAATCTGTGGATGTGGTACTCTTTATCCTTATGCTATTAGAGACAAAGTGACACATCTTAGCAAAACAATTACTAGATTCGGCAATTGGCAATATGACCATAATCTCACTGGATGGTTAAGTAAATAGTTTTATAAACTTAACTAAATGATTGTTAATTTTCTAAACTTAACTAAGTTAACTAAATTTAGAAAACTAAAAAAAAAGATTTTTGGTTCAATTAAAATGTTAAAATTAGAGAATAATATTAACAATCATTTGCAGGTTATATTTTTGCTTATTTTTCTTGTTTACTTTTTCTTGTGAAAAAATATGAAAAGGATTTTCACAGGAAAATAAAATTCTCACTTACTATCTGTCCTCTTTCTTCAGTTAATCTTCTTAGTGAATTGAAACCCTTTTCTAGTACTATTAATTAAAGACTTGGACTGGTATATATTTTTTAAAAATCACAAATAAAAAATCTAGTAAACTTTCTTCATAGTCACAGACAAAATTCTAATTGTGAATAACTGCAGACTTTAAGAAAATTCAAACACAAACAAGTGTAAGAAAATTTAACATGTTGGTAACAAGTTAAAGAAGTGGGAAAAATAGTAAGTATTTAAATCAAGGGCCATTACCAGCTTATGATTTTTCTTTTCACCTTTGGTTTTATATTTAACTTTATGAAGAATACTGTTTTCTAAGTTTGTGTGCTAAGAACATATCTATTTTTGGATGAGCAAATTTTGTTCTGAAACTAAAGCAGTCTATAAAAATGTCAGACTGGCTTCACATAGGGAAACACTTTTATTTTATTCAAGATTGCAATTTTATCATCACTTTTTATTATGCTAGGCAATTTTTGGTAGCAGGATAGTTCTTCCCTTAGCATCCTGAGCAACATCATGGAAAAAGACAACGATCTAATTTTTATAATCTTAGTTGCTCATTTGTATAAAAACTGAATATCATGAAGTACCACACACCACTAAAAAGGATTAATAGAAAAAACTATAAAAATTACATATCGACAAATTAAATAACCTGGAAGAAATTAAAACATTCCTAGAAACAGACAATTTACCAAGACTGCATCATGAAGAAATAGAGATGCTGAATAGGCATATAACTGGTAAGGACATTTAATTCAAAATTTAAAAACTACAAATGAAGAAAAGCCTACAGCCAGATGGCTTCACTGTTGAATTGCACCAAACATCAAAAGAGTAAATGCCAGTACTTCTTAGTTTTCCAAATAAATAAATAAATATAGAGAAGGAAAAGACCCTTCTCTAACTCATTCTCTGAGGCCAAGCCAGAAAAATACACTACAAGAAAACTACAGACCGTATCTCCTATAAACATTAATGCAAAAATCCTCAAAAAATATACTAGAAAACCAAATTTAACAGCCTCTCAAAATGATTATACATTATGACCAAGTGAGATTTATTTTTAAAAGGCAAGTATTTTAAAAAATTAATTGATGAAATACTTCACAATAATATAAGAAAGTGAAAAATATAATCATATCTATTTATGCAGAATAAGCATTTGACAAATTCAACATGCTAATTACAAAAAAAGTAGGATTTTTTGTTAGCTATCTTCAACAAAATAGGAAAAGAAGTAAAGTATTCTATGAAACAAGGACCACATATAAAATCCACAGCCAACATCATACTTAATGCTGAAAGGCTGAAAGCTTTTCCTCAAGATCAAGAGCAAAGCAAGAATGCCCACTGTCTCCACTTCTATTCAACCTGTTCCTGTTAGTTCTAGCAGAGCAATTAGGCAGCAAAGAAATATAAAGCATCTACACTGGAAAGGGAGAAGTAAATTATTTTTCTGTTTATTAATGTCATGATCTTACCTGTAGAAAATACTAAAGAAAATATGTACACAAACTATTAGAATTAATAAAAGAATTCAGCAAGGTTAGAGGATACAAAATCAACATGCAAAAATCAGTTGCATTTCTACACTCTAAAAGTAAACATTTGAATAGAAAACTGAGCTATTTAATTTACAACATTGTCCAAAAGAATAAAATACTTAATAAACTTAACCAAGGAGGCAAAAGATTTGTGTGCTGAAATCCAAAAAATATTACTGAAAAAGTTAAAGAGGACATAGATATATGGAAAGCTATCTCTTGCTGATCACACACATTATGATCAACATTGGCATAAACACAAAAATAACTATTGTTGGCAAGTGTGTGGAGACATTGGAAAATCTGTGCATCAATGATGGGAATGTAAAATTATACAGCCACTCTAGGAACAGTAGCAATATTCCTAAAAAAATGAATGTAGAATTATCACATAATTCAGCAATTCCATTTCTGGCTACTTAGCTAAAATAAATGAAAGCAAGGACTCTGTTTTGTACAGCTATGTTCATAACAGCATAATTTATAATAGTGAAGAGACTGAAGCAACCCAAGAGTCCATCAGCAGATGAATGAACGAACAAAATATTGTATGTGTATATAGTGCAAGACTACCCAGCTGCAAGAAGAAAATAAATTCTGATACTTGCTAATACATGAAAGAATCCTGAAGACATTATTTTTCAAGCAATTAAATAAAATAAGCCAGCACAATAGGACAAGTGTTATATGATTTGACTTATGAGATTCCTAAAGCATTTAAATTGATAGAGATAGAAAATAGAATGGTGATTGGCAGGGACTAGAAGACTGGAGGGAATGAGGAGTTTGTGTTCAATGGGTAGAATTTTCAGTTGAATAAGACGAAAACTTTCTAGAGATAGATGGTGGTGATGGTTGCACAACAAGATAAGTGTACTTGCTGCAACAGAAGTGTCCACTTAAAATGGTTACCTTGGTAAATTTTAATATGTATATTTAGACACAGTAAAAAAAAAAAAAAAAGTAAAAACCAAATAGCCAACCAACTAACCAATTTAGATTTTCCTGGAGAATAAATTCTGTTTCATGACTGCAGTAATAGTTCCTATGCAGGAGTTTTCCACCTACAGGTAGGTCTGCGCTAAAAATTTTAAAATCCCCAGTTCCCACATTATATTTTACATTATATGAGATTATTTCACTCAAAAAAAATCAGCATAAAAGTATTCTGAAAAGTGCATATTATGAATATAATGCTTACAGGAGAGGCAAAGAAAAAAGAGAACAATATAAAGAAAACTTACAACACTTGTGAAGGACATCAAAAAAAACATGAAAATGAAAGTTATACCTGCTCTTAAACCAAAACATTTCACAGCTAAAATGTATCAAATTATCAATTGTCATAAATTTGATAATATCCAAAAAATACAATTTCAAGATGGCTTATTTTGTTTGATTTACTTTTGGTCTGAAACTTCACAAAATGATTCTAAAATACACTCATAAAAATTAATCAAGAAGAATATTTAGGGAATCTCCAAAAATTTAGCAATTTAGGGAGATGTGGTTTAATACATACATAAATTTATTATGAAATAAGAATGACTGACTCAATGTAGTATTAAATAAAAAATTAGAAATAAAAAATGTTTTCTTCAATTAAATTATTCCATTTATAGGAATTATTGCTACAAATACACTTGAAGTAATGTACATACAAATATATATAATATACTATAATGATTAATATTGAATGTCAACTTGATTGGATTGAAGAATGCAAAGTATTGATCTTGGGTGTGTCTATAAGGGTGTTGCCAAAGGAGATTAACATAGGAGTCAGTGGACTGGGAAAGGCAGACCCATCCTTAATCCGAGTGGGCACAATCTAATCAGCTGCCATCACAGCCAGAAAAAAAGCAGGCAGAAGAACCTGAAAAAGACTAGACTGGCTCAGTCTCCCAGTGTACATCTTTGTGTTGTGCTGGATACTTCCTCCCCTTGATCACTGGACTCCAAGTTCTTCAGCTTTGAGACTCAGACTGGCCTCCTTGCTCCTCTACTTGCAAACACTCTATTGTGGGACCTTACCTTGTGATCCTGTGAGTCTATACTCCTTAATAAACTCCACTTTATATATACATCTATCCTGTTGGTTTTGTCCCTCAGGAGAACCCTGACTAATACATACACAATGACTTTTAACGGCAACATATTACAAATGCTTAACAATGTCTTTAGTAGAGAACTAAGTAAGTAATTGCAAATCCTTAAGATACTATATAACTTTAAAGTTGAATAAAACGATTTTTTACATGATAAAATAAAAAGTCTGCAAGATATATGGAGTTTATAAAAAACTCCATTGAACCTAGTATATGATAAGTATTTGTATTTTTTAAATTATGGTGGTTATTATTATCTCTGGAAAAATTAAGAAATTAATGATGGTGTTGAATGATGGATGAGTGATTAAGAATAGGGCAGACAAAGGTCAGGAGTGAAAGGAATGTTTTATGGTACACGTTTGTTTTACTTTTTAAAAATGTTTAAACCATGTGCTTGCATTACTTATTTTTATTTTTATTTTTGAGACAGGGTCACCCTCTGTCACCCAGGGGGCTGGAGTTTGGCAGTGCAATTTGAGCTCACTGCAGCCTTGACCTTCTGGGCTCAAGTGATCCTCTCATCTCAGCCTCCTCAGTAGGTGGAATTATAGGAACATGCCACCACATCTGTCTAATTTTTGTATTTTTTTGGTAGAGACAGTTTGATTATGTTGCTCAGGCTGGTCTTGAACTCCTGGACTTAGGCAATCTACCCAACTTGGCCTTACAAAATTCTGGGATTACAGGTGTAGCTACTATGCCCAGCCATGTTACTTATTTAAAAGAATAATGCTTAAGTACTATTTTTAAAGGACATCCTTTAAATCATAAAAATTGAGAAAAGATAGAAAAGGCAGTATTTTTAAGTATAAAACAAAGCATGTTTATTCCTCAAATTAAAATCCTACTCAAAAATATATCTTGCCCACATATGGTAGATAGAAAAATACATCTGCCTCCTCCATAAGAGAGAGATAAGAAAGTCTGTAAAAGAGCAGTAGATCTTCTGATGGAAGAAAAGGTGAAAGAAATTTGAAGATGCTACATTGCCGACCTTTAAAAAGAAGGAAGGTGTTTTCATCCATCAAAAACGATGAGTTTGTGTCCTTTGTAGGGACATGGATGAACCTGGAAACCATCATTCTCAGCAAACTGACACAAGAACACAAAATCAAACACCACATGTTCTCACTCATAGGCGGGTGTTGAACAATGAGAACACATGGACACAGGGAGGGGAGCACTATACGCTGGGGTATGGTGGGGGGAAATAGGGGAGGGACAGTG
>PVKP010019186.1:0-42926 GCA_004027715.1 Plecturocebus donacophilus
AATCTCCTTTTATGTACGAAGATTATCGATGAAAAGGTCACACTTTGAAAATGCATCATCAAGTTAACCAAATAATAAAAATTCAAGTGCAGAGCAGTGTGTATTGTGAACTCCATTTGCTATTCAAAAGATTTTATATAAACCTATGCCTTTATACACAGATATGAAGAGTATAAACAGATGCATAAAACACAAGCTTCGATATTAGCGGCTGGGGGAGGGGAAATGGAGGGAGTGGAGGGCATGGGGCACTGCATACTCTGATATTTTTTAACATGTGCATAAGTGCACATGATAACTTTTTAGGATTTTTTTTTAAATATTATTATTTAAAGACTGGTGGATTTGGTTCAAATCTTGCTCTACCACCTACTAGCTCCAGGAGTCTAGGTACCTGACTTCATGACTTCAGCAGTCCTTGGTTGTAAAATGGGGCAATTGTATTGTCTGCCTTCTAGGGTTGTTGCCAAGAACAGATGAGTCAGCCCATGCGAAGCACTTAGCACAGAACCTGGGGTCAATAAATATTTATTGACCTGTGGTCATCATCATCATCATCATCATCATCATCATTATCATCGTTAGTGTTACTATCTGTGGCTGTTATTCTGACCCAAAGAACTTGGTTGATTGTTTGTTTATTTCCTGAAATCCAGGAAACCCAGGAAAACCAGGCTGTTCTTTGAAGTAGGGCTGCCTGCTCCCCCGGGGAAGGAGGGAGCCATGTGTTACAGTCCTGAGGCATATAGATCTTCCCCCAGCAGATCATTAGGCTCATGTTTGTCACATTTATTTTAAGGAAACTGGTAGGGAGAGGGTGGATGAGGTTAATTGCCCTATGGATGCTGGGCGGCCCTGTTCTGCAGATGGGGGAGGTTCAGCAAAGCCTGGCGTGACCCCAGAGGCATGGCTAAGGCCCTGGCTCCTAGGCCTTACCAAACACAGAAATAGAGGGAAGAGGAAAGGGGTCACTGGGGCCTGAGCTTTCATCCTGGGGACTCCTGGCTCGCGGAGAAACCCAAATGGGCTGGTTGTGATTCTTACAGAAGTTAGGGAAAGTCCTAGACCTCATCTTATCCAGAATAAGTCCGGCGGAGTCCCAGTCCCCGAACAAGTCAAGAGTCATTCTGTTTGGACTTTTTCTCGGCATGAATCATTTCATAGGACAAGGAAGGAAGGGTGCAGGGCCTTTTCGGTTTTGACTGCTTCTCCTTTGGGTGTCAGACTGCTCCCCAAGACCAGCTAGTGGTGGGTGCAGGGTGTGGGATGATTCCTTTCTTTCCATCAACAGGGTTCAGACTTTCCACAAACATTTAGCACAGACCTACTGTGCACCTGGGTGATGTGCCTACAGCCACGTCACTCTGAGATGTCACTTCACCTTTTCAAGTCTCTGGTTATTCATCCGCAAAGTGGGTAAAGTAATAGTTCTGGCGCATTGACTCTTTGGAAGGATTAATATACCTAAGAGTTCATCAAATGGTAGCTACATATATGGTGATGATTATTATGTTTCAGTCTACCTATGAACCAGGATTTGCTTTCTCTTACCCGGTAAGATCTTCATCTTCATAAAAAGAAAACAAATCAGTGTCCGTTAAATTGCATGTTTCAGCTCTTCCAGAAAATAATCAGGGACACACGGCAGTGCCGGCTAGATGAGTAGAAAATGAACTCCTGGTGGATGGGGGGCGGGTGACACACCTAACTCAATGTTGATTTTTCTGGCCACCGAAAATATTCCTTTTTACGGACCTGCTGGAGCTCCTTAGATTAACAAGCTCGGCCGGCACTCATCGCCCCCACCCTGGCAAAGCTTCCCAGCCAGGGAGAAGGTGTGACTTCAGACTTCATGGTGAGGATGGGGGCGGGTGGGGGGGCGGAATGCAGGCCGGTGTGTGAGCTGATTGTAACCAGAAACGCCTAGGCAGGCATCTCGCTTCTGTCCTGAGCGGCCGCTGGCAGGCAGCCGGGCCGGGAGCCGGTCGGCGGTGCCCTGAGTCTGCGCTGACCGCCCCTCCTGGCCGGGCCGATAGCTTATCGGGTCCACGCGTGGGGCGCCCAGCGCTACAACCGGAAACGCGGCTGGAGGCCAGTGGATGCCTGACGGAGCGGTTCGCGCCGTGGTGCGCGCGAGGACAGGCCTTCATCCGTCCACCCGCAACCAGGTAAGTCACCAGGTGGGTGGGGAGCGGCGGACGCGCCTCCACCCTCGCATCCGCTGGTATTTTACCGACGCTGCGGAGCGGGCAGGGAAGCGAAAATGCGAGCCAGTGCAGGGGTCCGGGAGGGCAGCGCCGCCTCAGTGCCCCAGGGCCTCGGAGTCCGGACAAATGCGCGGGGCGAGGGGAGGAGAGGCCGGGACCCGGGTTGTGTACCCCAAGTTGTCAGTAAGGGTAAACCTGTCCTCCGGTCCGCGTTTTCTCTTTCCCACAGCTGGACCTGAGACTCCTGGACTCAGGCCTGGTATGGGCTCCATGCTACTGCAATGCCAGCATGCATATTGGGGTGTCTTGTCTTGGGGTGGGAGAACCTGTTGTAAGAAGCTGCCTGTGGTGTACTCGAAAATGACAGAAATGTAGAGTCTGAAACCTTGCGTTTAGGTCCGGGCTTTCCATTGCTGTGCATTCCTGGACAGCTTGCTTAACCTCTCTGGGCCCAACTTTCTCACCTTGCAGAGAGAAAGTCTAATATGAATTAACTGGGTTGTTGGAGTTTAGTAAGATGTAGAGTTGGAAGTTCTTTATAAAGTAAAAGGAGCCTTATCTTTGGTGGTCTATTGTTATTATTAGAAATTGTTGGCACTGTCGAGGGAAAGTCAGTCGGCAGCACAGCTGACTGGGGCGTCTGTTCCCTCAGAAGGGGACCCGGGCGGGATCAAACAGGTTGAACCATGGCCTTCTGCTCAGAACAGGTGTTCCCAGCCTCGGGGAAAGACATTTGGGAGGAAAAGCAGCGTGCATCAGCGATTCTCCGAGGGTTGCAGTGGTTAGCCATGTGCTCCCAGGATCCCAAATCAGCCGCTCAGGATTGGTCCCGGGCAGATCGCCGCCAGAGGTCGGCCCCCAGTCCGTTTCTTCCAGCGCTTGGCCTGGGCTCACCGCGCGCCCGCACCCCGGTCCAGCTGCGCCTAGAGTTCACTCGGGGCAGCAGAGGACCGGCGAGTAGGCGCTCAGACAGACAGACGCCGCGGTGCCGGGCGGTCTCCGGCTGCGCCCGGGTCTGCGAATCAAAGGAGAAGCGTTCTTCTCCCACCCTCTCACCCCGCTCCGCTGGCTGGCGGAGCACCGAGCCTGCCCGGCTCTGGCCAGCCGGCTCGCGCGGCCCGGAGCCCAGAGGCTTGCCGGGGCGGCTTCCCTTTAAACAGGGGGCCTTAGAAGACCTGTTCAGGGGCCCGGCAACACTGCATACAGAATCGCCTGTTTCAGCAAGTGATTTTTTTTTCCCTTCTTTTTCTTTTTTTGGTTCATCTTTTAAAAATCAGCTTCTCGGTGAGATCCACATTCCTTCTACGGTTAAGAAACACCCTTCTCCACCAGGAGCTCAGGGAGTTGTTGGTGCAGGATGGAACATTACCAGAAGCCCCACGCGGTGGTTTACACCGCCTTTCATTTTCAGCACTTTGGGAGGCTCAGGCGGGAGGATCACTTGAGGCCTGGAGTTCGAGACTAGCCTGGGCAACATGAGACTCTCATCTCAATGAAAAATTTAAACATTTAAAAATAATCAGCGAGCCTTTGTGGTACATGCCTGGAGTGCTAGCTACTGGGAAGGCTGAGGCGGGCACTAGAGCCCAGGAGGTTGAGGCTGCATTGAGCTGTTAATGTGACACTGTACTCCAACCTGGGCAACAGAGTGAGACCCTGTCTCAAAAGCAAAATCAAACAAACAAAAAAAAAAACCAAGATTGTGTGTTCTTTCCTTACATGTCCCCCCAAGGCACTTGGCTGTGAAAGAGAGCACACACACACACACACACACACTTCAAAAATGTCTCTTCTAAAAGGGAAACTGAGGCCCAGACAGGAGTTGCCACTGGTTCAAAGTCAGACAACTAGTTAAAGGCTAAAAGTAACACACAGGCCTGTTGGTTCTTGAACTGATGCTAAGAATCAGATTGAATCGATTCTTAGCTCTAAACGAGCTAATCACCAGTCCACAATTCAGCCAGAAACTGGCTTCCACAATGCACTTGATTAAGGCTCCTGTCTCTGGTTACTCTTTAAGGCTACATGCTAAACTAGTTGAAGAACACAACTTGAGTGTGCAGGTTCCCAGTGTCTTGGAAAGATGGAAGGTTTAGCTTAGCTCTATCCTTAATCCATAGATGTTTAACCTTTTGGATAGTAAAGTACCCAGGGAGACACTGATGAAAACTATGGACTTTCTCCAGAAAATACACCCAAAATACAATTTTGAGAATAGCATCAGGGCTCTTAAGACCTGTGACCGTCATCCATGGAGTCATGTTAAGAACCTCCTCTTCAACAGACCCAAAGCTCACAGCCCTGGCGGAGAAGCCTGTTTGGGGAATCCCACCTTGGCTCCCTACCTCTGAAGAGGCTTGTCCCAGGGGATATATGGGATCCTTGCTCACACAGGTACACACACACACCCAACAGCAGATCCACAATGGCACACCTGCCAGTATTGGTTTGGTCCGGTGGAAAGCCCTGGCTAAGCATCCATAGCCGAGCTGAGGTAGTGAGAAAAGTTCAAGTTGCCAGCTGAAGGGGTCTTTAACACCCCCAGCCTTCTCAGCCTCACTGTTTATCCATATGAAGGGCTCTCCTCCCCAGCCCACTCCCACCCCACCTTTCTGAGACCGGCTATAAAAATAAACTATTTTTCCTTGTTAATAAATCTCCGCTCGGCGCCCTCTTTTAAAGAACTCAAAAAAAAAAAAAAAAAAATCACTGCGCCCAGCGCGAGCAAGCAGGAAGATTAATCTCGAAGCAGGATTTATGTGGCGCGGGCATCCTCAAACAATTGGAGTCATAAAGTGAAATGAGATTCGGTGGGGAAGGGGGAGGGCCTCGGGAACCGCAAACACGTTTGTGTAGCTAAACAATGTGGAAACTCTTAAAGACCCATTTCTGCAGACATCTTGCAGCAATGGCGCTTCTCTGTCAGCCCGCGGGAAAGAGAGAGAGATATATTAACTGAAGACACAATCTAAAATTACTTAGGGGTTTTAAACATGCGGACAATGGGGGCGGGGGTGCTGATAAACTGTTGTCCATATTTCCTTCTCCCAGAGTATTATTTCCAAAATATCCCACCCCCTTCACAATGCCCCCTCCCTCCCCGCCCCTTCTTTTCTCTCTCCATTCATTACTTTGACGAGTGTGCAGTGGCCGAAGCCGAAGCAAGGAGGTACCAGAAGCCAGCGTGCAGGACCCGGGTTTGCGCCCACATGCCCAGTGCAGTTGCACTTGTGCGTAAAGACGCTGGTGGGGCGCGGAGCTCGAATGCCAGGGCTTCGGTCCATCACATGTACTCCTGGGGTGTCCTTTCTTAGGACGTTAGATTCGTAGAGGCTTTAGGAATTCTAAGCAGTCTTTTAATGCATAGCCTGGGTCAGGATCACAGGTAAACCTTTTTCCTTTGCCTCAGGAGGAAGCACGGAAGAACACATGCCCTGGCGGCTCCGGGTCCCAGCCCTGGTCTGTACACTTAGGGCTGGTGAGCTGGCTTAAACTCCTTGGCTCCAGATATACATCTAACAGAGAAGCGGGAGCTAAGGCTGGCCCTCCTTGTTGTTAGGGGGACTTGTGTAGGAATTGTCGTTAAATCTGGCGAAATTGGGTCACGGACTCAACGCTCAACATGCCCTCTAGCAACGCCCGACTTCTGAGCACGGGATTCCCACAGTCGTCAAATCCTAGCAGGAACGAGGCAGCCTGGGTCAGCCTGTTTGACCTCCCGCTTGCTCCTCTGTAAAATGGGGATATAACGCTATCTACCCCGATGGTCGTTGGGAGATTAAGAGAATGCAAAGCTCGTAGAAAAGTGTAGGTGGTCAATTAGTGTCAGATGTTTTTGTGGTTATCACTTCTTATGACTGAGTTGTAAGAGCGCGGCAAAACCCAAAGACTGCCCTGTTACTCTACATAGGAAACAGGGCCAGAGAGGGCATTCCGTGTCCCATAGTGAACGAGGAGAATGTTAGGATTGAAAGCCCGATCTCTGGGTGCGTTCATTGATTGGATAAATATCCCATTAGTTTTAGGCTCGGTGCTGAGCTCTGGAGGCCCAGGTGTGACCAGGATGGTCCTCTGCCCTGCGGAGCCCGACGGTCAGCGGGAGAGACCGATGCTGAAACCTATAGTACTTCCTTTGATGCCAAATTCTTGCCCGCGCCGCTCCTTATTGCTTCTCTGGTCCCAGCTGGGGCGCTGCAGGCGGCAGACAAACCCTGCCCCCAGGAGGCACACAAACGTGGGGGTTGGGAGAGAACAAGCAAAGACGGAGGTATTCTCCTCCACCTAGGACGCCTCTGTGGCCGCCGCCGCCGCGCGCCAGCCTGTGACCAGAGGCGCAGCTTCGCCCAGGCTGCCGGCTGCCGCTGTCGCCCTTGCAGGGCACACGTCCAGCAAAACATTTCTAAATGTGTCTGGGCCCAATTCCGGAGTGTGAAGCAATCCCTCCGGCCCACGCTGCCGGCGGACCCTTTATGTGGTTGCGTTTCAGCCGCGCAGCGCCCATCAGCGTCACTTATGTCATCGTTTCTGGGTGCGCGCGGGCAAATTTGCTCTGTGCGCGCTCCCAGTGACCCTCCCCTCCCAGTGGCCTCCACTCCAGCCCCGCGGGCCCCCCAGGGATTTGCTCTGGGGGCTTGGCGGAGAAAAGTGGCCACCGGGATGGGCTGTACTCTGCCTCAGAGAGTGTGGCCCAGGCGGAAATTCCAGCGAAAACTGCGCATTCTGAATTAAAACACAGCTAACCTGAACTGTTTTAGAGTGGTTTGAATTCACTGCCTGATTACAGATGCCTCTAAGTCTCTTGAATTACCTAGGCAAAACTGTCAATTATCCAAATGTTATATTGAATTACCCAGAAGTTTCTGGATTTGTCAGGTAGTCAACATCTGCTCACATGGGGACAACCGTCCAGACTGTATTAGCACAATGTTCTGTTCTCCAGCTGTGGCTGGATGGCTTTTCACTCTCAGGAATTTTTCTGATACAGTACTTTTGGATTTATTTTCCCCTGCCAAATTCCCTGATGCTTCCAAGACTGTGACGGAGAAAGGAGGGAGAGATGGGTGTGGTGACGGGCGAGTGGTGGTTACCTTGGCATCTTCTCTGAGCTTCATGGACTTCCAAGTGTGTTCATGAAGAGCTTCCGAGGCTGCCCCACAGGTTTCCCAAATTAGAGAGTTAAAGCAATCTCTCTGGTCATCTGGACACTAGAGCTCTCAACTTTTCCCAAATTTCCAGATAATTAAGTGTATATGGGAGAGGAAAAGTTAGGCCAAAATTTCCAGAAAATTTTCTAATTTTCTTTCATCTCCATTATGTCATGAGAAGTGTAAATACACTCCTTTTACCTAGAAAGGAGAGAGAAAGAAAGAAAGAAAGAAAGAAAGAAAGAAAGAAAGAAAGAAAGAAAAGAAAAGCAAACCAAACAATCTCTCATATTTGTTTGAAACGCTCTTCCTGCATTTAGAGGCTGTGTGTTTCTGTTTGTCGAGCCGAGGTCACTGGGCAGCAGAGGAACAGGGCTAGGGTTTGGGACAACTGTGTCGACGTTTTCTGTTTAGGAAATGTCTGTCGGATCTCAATCCCAGTGAATCCCATTTTCCCCAAGAAGCACCAATTTCTAACACTTTTGTTTCCTCAGGCCCCTGTCTCTTGTAACCCATGACAGAGCTCAAGGATAGAGGCTGGTTCTACATTAACAATGTCCAGTGAATCTGTCCACAAAGTCTCCCCAACAACTTTGGAAGGTAGGGGGGTGGGAAACATGTGGCTTCCTGGGGCAGGGGTCCAAATAATCCAACTGGACTGGATCTTGATTCCTTTCTTTTCCCTTAATTTCACCAGTGTAGATCTCTGCCTAGAGACAGGGAAGTCTAAGAGAAGATCCAGAAGTCCGTGCTCTGGGAGCTCCTTAAGGGTTGTGGTTGGTAATGGTCCTCCAGTTGTTGGGGATATATTTGAAGTCACAGAGACCCCTGACTTTTGCAGCTGGAGAAGGGATTAAACACATGTCCAAGCATGTGCACACCTTCTTCCCCCTCCAGCAGCACACAAAGAGGAGGAAAGGTTGGAATATGCGAAAGATCAATCCTCAGCCATGTTATCAGGGAGGCAGCCTGCAGATCTCCAGCTAATTTACAGTGAGGTCCTGGACCACGATCCTGGTTCTAAAGATTTTAATTGGAGTTCAGGAACACCTCCCCGTGGGAGGGAAGATCCAGAGATTCTATTGCATCCCAAGGATGTTCCCAACTCCCAAACATTAAAGATATCCTCATTTAAACCTGTTCCCCACTGACAGACTCGAATTAAACCAGCGATACTTCAGAGTGAGTCTGAGACTGGAAATGTAGCTTTCAGAATCAAGCACTCTAGAGTCTGAATGCCAAAGCTGAACCTCTTCTCTCACTTGCTGAGTGATGTTGAAAAAGCAATCTAACCTCTCTGAACCTGGCTCTCATCTGTGAACCATGATAACTGTACTTCTCTCCTAAAGTTGTTAGGAGAAGCCAGTGAAGAAGGCAGGAGGAGGGAATGGCTAGATGAAAATGAGTCTAGTCTCTAGTAGAACTGGAGACCTGTCCACATTGGGTCCTCAGCCAGCGGGTTGCAGCATGCAGGCTGGCAGCAGCTCCTCTCAGCCAGATGGTGAGAATGTAATAAAATAAATATGTATTGTTGGGCTATTCCAGAAACAGCAATATGTGGTGTAGGAAAGCTTCCTGCCGAGCAATGTGGGTGGATGTCTGCTTTTCACTCCAGGCCAGTCCTCAGGCTGTGGGTTCCAGTCCAAGCCCTGCCCCTTTCTTGCTGGGCGACTCTGTGTAAGTGTCTTCCCCTCTCTGTGCCTGGAGTAGGCAGTGCTGGAAATGACTTCTGCCTGCAGGGTCATTGTGCGAATGAAATAAGCAAGTAGGTGCTTGGCATGTGGTAGTGGAATTGAGAGATACAGTATCACAGCACGTCGTAACAAACACATAAGCACAGCCTAACACAATATACACATCCTACTGGAAGGTAAACGTGGTATAATATCCGATATTACGACGTGTTATATTGTATTATAATTCTGGGCACACGTGAGCGTGCTGGGAGAGACAGACTGTGTTAGCCAGGACGTGCTTCGCCATTTTAGTGCCCGTGGGGGATGCAAGGTCTTACCGACTGAGGTTTCGAAGCGTGAGTGAGCGCTTGGCAGAACGCAACAACTTTCTTCCAGCGGCGCTCTTAGGGCCCACTGCGCCCGCCCTGGGAAGATTCTTGCAGGTACCCGGGCACTAGGAAACTCTGGTAGGGTCCGGCCGCTTTGTGGCGGCAGCTAGGAGCCCTTAGGGCACCGAGGGAATCGGCGTCTGGGGCAATTTCCAACTGAGCGCCGCGCAGTGGTGTGCAAATGGATGCCGCAACCTGAACTCGCAGGACCTCAACGAGCTTGAAGCTTGGAGGAGACAAGATAGAGAACCCAGAACACCTACCCACCCTCCTGCCCTGTGCTTTTCGTGCAGCGCAGGGAGCAGGCGGTTTCCGCAGGGAGAAAGCCTGGTTGGAAGCAAAGCATATTTTGCTTTTCCGCGCTGCCTCCCGGGATTTAGCCAGTGCGGCAGATGCGCGCGCTGACCAACCACGTAGACACGATTCCTTGGAGCCCTTTCTTCAGCCTTCTAAAGGCATCCACACATCTACAGAATTTTCAGCGGTAGAATCCTTGACGCGCACACAAAATCACTTGCACACGGAACAATTTGCCCGTAGAATTACATGCACGTAGAAATAATTGAGAATTGCAAACCGTCGGCTCGTGGGCACGGAATTATCTGCACACAGATGATAGTTTGCAATGTTGTTTGCACTTTCGGAGCCACGGATAGTTTACGAATAATTATCTGTAGACAGAAACGTCTTTGCGCACACATATTATTTGCAGGCGCGTTAGCGCCCACACACTTCATTATATACATGAAAATTAAGGGCACATCCGCGGCTATGCGCTCCTGCACAGCCCGTGGCCCCCACCCGCAGGCGCAGACCTGAGGGTGTAAAGACGAACACTGGGTCCCTTATGTTTCAGGAAAAGTTCAGGAGCTGAAAGGAGAAAACTTTCTGGAGTCCACGTTCGCTCTTCGGTGTTGGGGTTTGGGGTCTTGTTCTTGTTTTTCTTTTTGACAGAGGTTGAATGCCCGACAATTTTTCTGATAGGAAGGACAGCAGGGACAAAGGCCAGAGGGTCACCCTGCTTGGAATCGAGGTCCTGAAGCAGTTAAGGGCTGCGCCGTGGGAACAATGAGTACAGAGATCGTGGCGCGGCCTTCTCGCCTCCCCCAGGCCGGAGAAGAGCCAGGTGGGGCCAGGAGGGACCCGCGGCCTGCGCTCAGAGGATCCGGAGAGCTGTGTTTATTTTCTCGTTATTCTTGGCCGCCTTCCATGCGATTATTTGTAGCAGCTTAGGGAAGTTCAGGGAGAGCTGGGGCCTTACGGGGTGGGGTGGGGGTCCCTCTGCCAGACTCCATGGATTTTATGGCATCGGAGTTCCAAGGGCAAATTACAGGCGGAATCAAAATGTGTAAATTCCAGTATAACATATAATAATATAATTATATATAAAATATATAATATAATTTAATGTGTAAATTATAGGTTAGCGTCGTAAAGAATCCTAAGCCTGGCCGCTCAAGAAAGGCGAGTTGTGGGTTTCCAAGCTGACTCCCAGCTCCAATGCGCGGAGGGCGTCTGCGGGCTCCTTCCCCAGGCTTGGGCAGCCAGGACGCCGGGGCGCTGAGAGGGAGGGCTGAGACGCAGGCTCAGAGTTCTGTCCCAAAGCTAGCGGCCATACCAGCAGGAAAGAAAGGGGGCCAGGCTGAGCATCCTGGCTTGGGATGGGGCTGGGGGGTGCTGCCAAAAGACCGACAACCTGGAGCTGAGAGCATGGGAATTGGGAAGCCTGCTTTTTCTCCCGGGGTCCGGCCTTTGTGACGGCCTTTTAGCTCGGGCTCGCTAATTAGACTTAATCGAAAATGCCTTTATAAGCCTAGCCAAGAGCTAAAGCTAGTTTAAGAGGTTAGGATGTATGTGCTGCTACAAAAGTGAGTCGCAGAGGTTCCTTGCAAAGAATTTCAGAAGTCTTACAGTTGAGAAAGCTCTCTTGCCTTCATTCTTCATTATTTAGCTTATTCTGGGTCTCATTTGTTTTCTTCTTTTCCCTCCATTTCTTTCGTGTTACCGCTTTCCCCTTTGCCATTGTTTTCTTTCTTCCATCTCCTTTCCCTTCTTCCCTTCTTCACCTTTTCTTCCTCCCTCCATCTCTCCCTCACAACTTTCTTCCTAATTTCTTTTTTCTGTCTTTCACCCCCCTTCCCTCCTTGCCTTATCCTGCCTCACTTCATGCCCAATGTTCTTGTTTTTCTCCCCACATTTGCAATATTTCCAAGTCCCTCCTTTCTGGTGCCTTTTTTTCCATTTTGTTCACTCTATTTTGCAATCCCCCGTCTATTTCCTCTTCTTTTCTTCCCTCCCTCTTTCTTTTCCCATTCCACAATTAATTCTTCATGTCTTGGCCCAGAATGTGGCACAATTGAACATAAACTTCCTTGATTATGGCAAATTTAACCAAAAACAGGTCACACTGGCCTGGAGATAATTAGAAAGGGGAGGAGAGCACTTTGAGTGCAGCATTAAGAAGTCCTGCATTCAGTTAGCACTAACCTCTCCAGGGCTGGATACATTGGAGAGGTGAGAGGGCCAAAAGATTAGTAAGAACTCAAACTTTCCATGGCCAAGGAGACTGTCCATTTGGAAGGGGTGAACTGTCCAGTTATCAGCAGTACGCCCATGTGTTATCACGCACATGAGCATACCAGGGTCTGTGCATATCAGCTGCCTATTTGATTTCCATCTTTGTTCTCAGAGCTCCTGAGAAAATCTTGCTAAGAGTTAGCAAGAATTTCAAGAAGACAAATAAACCACCCCAGATTAAAATCCTTTTGAGACCACCTAGCTCCATTTCTGGATGACAGATTTCTATTTTTCCTCCCTGTGAGCTCAGTTCTCCCCTTCTCAACAGCTGTTCATCCATTGTTATATTTATTGGGTAAATATAAACCCATAAATACACCCGAATGAAAAGCTTCATGTTCCATAATGTGCTGTTCAGAGCCAACAACATTCATCTTCCAACCATTTCACTTCTTCAATTTGACAAAGAGTGTAGGAATTCTACACTCCTGCCCCTTTTCCCAAGTGATGAGAATATTAACAGCTACCACTCTGCCCTCAGGAGTAGCCTCCAACCCTATTCACCTTTCCAAAGCTTCCTCATTAATAAGAGGTCACTTCCTTTCAGGCCTTAAGCTCAGCCTGCAATTCAGACCAGACAGGGAGAAAATGTTGACATACCTGTGTTAGTGGCAATACCAGGGTGATCCTATCCTCATGAAGGGAAGAGGCTTCCTAGGGACCCATGCCGGGGACCTGCGCTTCTAGAGACCAGAGAAATAGGCACTCCTGTGTGGCGATCAAGGGAGTGACTTCAGGGAAGAAATCCTGGCTCCATCGCAGTTCATTTTCATAAGTGCATGCCCTTTCAATCTGGCTTTCTGGAATGACCCAAGCAGCAAGCTGCGGAGCCCTTCTCCTAGCCATTGATTGCCTGGCTCTTTCAAAGCTTAGAATCCAATAAGGTTGGTGCAGATGAAAAATATTCAATTAACATATTGTGTTGTTGAGGGTGTGGGTAATAAGCACTCACACTTGAGCACTTATAATCCCTATGGGGGGCAATTTGGTGTGTTCTCAAAATGATGGCAGCACAACCTTTTGACACAGCAATTTTTGTCCTAGGTGTTTATCCTACAGATGTGGTCATGCATTTGCAAAATCACATATGTATGAGGATGTTCAATGCAGCACTGCTGTAATAGCAAAAGTTTGAAAACAACTTGGTGGGCATGAATGGGGAGCTGTTTAAACTGATTATAATAAAAGGAGCAGTGCCATATTATGCAGCTATAGAATAGATCGAGGGCTTTCTGTATGTCCAAATATGAAAGCATCTCTAGGATATAAGCAAAGGACTCTAAAACTAAAAGCAACAGGCAGAATGGTTTCGATAGCATGCAACCTTGTATGTATGTATGTATGTATGTGTGTGTGTGTGTAGTGACTCCCCAGAGGGGCATAAAAGACACCGTCACCCCATCACATGGTTACCTCCAGGAAGAGCTGATTGAATTGTTGAAGGAGGAAAATTTGCTTTTCACTGTTACTCATATTTTTTTGGTTTTATTTTCTTTTTGCCTTTCACGTGTCCTGCTTATGCTGTAGATAATTTTTAAGTTAATTGAAAAAAACAGAATAGAAAATGGTTGCTGTCCTCATGGCCTTTTCCTTTTCTATGCAGCCCTCATATTGCCTTCTCTCTTTCTCTTCTCCCTTGCGGCATAATAGTACCATCTGATGAGCTCTCACTCCATGCAGAAGTTGTGGCAACTGCCTTGAAAATACCTCACTTTATTCTCACATCAGCTCTGCAAGAGACGCATTCTTAGTCCCATTTTACAGGTGTATAAGCTGAGGCTTTTAGAGGAAAATCTCCTGCCCAAGCTCATATACCTGTTAAGATACTTTCCTACCGAGGTGGTCTATTTCTGAAAGCAAATAATTACAATCTAACTGACCCCTACTTCCATATCCTCCTTTTTTTCTTCATTTATTCTCCCACATCTTTCAGTACCTCCCCCATCCCTTAATTTCCACCCCATCTCCCACCACTCACAATTGAATAAATGAAAATAAAATGCTGGAAGGAGAATAGCTAAGTCCAGACCAAAGCAAGCCAACTAATACATAGTTGTAACTAATATATAGTTGTAAATATTAATATTATATTTGCAATTAAAATGAAGAAAATATATTTATGTATTTCTATATGTGGTTCTAATGCAAATTCAAAGACGATTTGCTGAAATGCATGATGGCAGACTGCATGGAAAGGTAGACTTGATGGAGACAGAAGTCAGTCAGTCCCTGGACTGTTCATAGGAAACCCACCCATGGACTTGCAAGTCCTGTTTCTTTCTCCAGCAGTTCCCATAAATCCTAGCAGGTCTTCATTCTTGGAACCAGCGCTAAGCCCTGAAAGGTAATGGGGTGTGAGAATTTGGCTTTGGAAAAATTCTCGGTTAAGATCCGGATATGGGGCCAAGATTCCTGCGGGGAGCCCTTAAACATAGGAGCTGGGGCTGTTAACCAAATTTCCTTTTATCTGAGGATTGGGCTTCTGCAGGTGAGGCCTCCAAACTTCAAATGCATTCCTCTGCTACCACAGCAAGGCTCCAGAAAGATACCAGCAATCATATTTTTTGGCACATGGAACTAACTCATGGTCAAGTCAGCAAATACTTCTTGAACACTTAGGATGTCCAATGCACTGCACAACCAAGATACTGAAATGTGTGTCAGTTTCATATATATTTGCATATTATAAAAATTAAATTCAAATTATTATAAAAATCAAATTTGAATTTTTTTTTAGAAGCTATACATGAAAATACATTTCTATTTCAGCTTCTTTCCCAAGTCTGCTAGTTTGCTTTTCTGAGGCCATTCCAACTGTGACCTCTTTCTTGTGTGTTTTCTGGATATAATCTATGCAGGATTGATTTTTTTTTTTCTTATTTGAATCATTACGTTTTAGACCCAACATATAGCTATGGCCTAGTGTGTAAGAGCTCGAATGCCTGGATCCACACATTGGTCCGTGACTTTTTAGGTCTATGTACTTGGCCAGGTTCCTCAAGTGCTCGGCCTTGGTTTTCTCATTTGAAAAAGGGGATGATACCAATACCTGCCTGAAAGGTTTTCTATGTGGATTAAATGTGACAAAGCAATGTAAAGCATTTAAGAGTTGTGCCTGACACAAAGAAAACACTCCTTTATTTATGAGAGGAGCTAAGATAATTAGTACTTTATTATCTTAATACATTGTTGTGTTCTATTCTCTGTGTGTGACTGTCCATTCTCCCCCACCAAGTTTCTTCCTGATGCAGTGTAGGTAACAGTATCTTAGACCATAACTAGAAAAATTAGTGAGGAATTAAGATTCTACCATCAGTATGAGTATCTTATAACTTCCAATGTAAAAAAATCAAAGGTGTTAAAATTTTCTAATACTGGCTTCTTCCAAATAGAAAGATGCTGTATTTGGTGGTTCTATACAAAATAGAACTAGTATTTCTGTTACTACTCTAGGGTGTGTGTGTGTGTGTGCATGCATGCACATGTACCTGTGTATGTGTGTCACATAAGCAGTTGAGGCAAACGCCTGAACCCAGAACCTCGCCACGTTGTATATGAATAGACCTCAATAGGGAAGGTAATTGCATTAAACTTGAAAATGTTTGTGGTCATATTAAAAAGTAATATGGTGGCATTTACAAATTTAAGGTTATGTACAAACTATATCAACTTTTATAATGAATTTGTCTGGATAAAACTTTATTCCCTTTTAGAAGTGTGTTCAAGTATTGTTTGCTAAGTTGAATCCTCACTTTGTGTAAAGTATTGGGCGGCCCCTAGAAGATGATATTCTTTTGAGGTCTCTTTGGTGACAGAGTTGTCTCTGATGCTCAGGGTGTGGGTGAGGGTCTCTGTGCTATATGGATACAATGACAAATGCTGGGCTCTTCTCTGTAGATGGGTTTTGAAAATGACTTCATAGTTCTTTGCAAAGATCGTTGCACAGTGGGATAGTAAATGATGCTTTTCTTTTTTGGTCATTCGCAAGTACGGTCTACCCCTTCGTCCTGCCAGAAATGAAGCCAAAAAAACAGAAGGATAGCAAGATCTCAAACCTGTTGAGTGTGAGCTTCTCGTAGCAACATAAACATAAACTTTGTGGGTTTTTTCTTTATACTTAAAAAGTTGTTTAAATACAGGAAAGAACATAGATTAATATGTCAAATACCTATGTACTCACACCTAGAAAAAACACATGTAACAAATGGGCATATTCACTTCAAATCTTTTTTTTAATAACAGAAATAAAATACTATAAAGTTCAAGTGTTTTCCCCTTTTATAAACTCATCCCCCTTTCTCTTCCTCTTCTTAGAGAAAACCACGATCATAATTTTGATAAATTATTTGCAGTCCAATTTCTTATACTTTTATAAAATATACACTTGTCCATTAGCAATACAAAATTTTGGTTTGTGCTTTTTAATTTGAATAAATCTTATATATACAGGTCTACAATTTGCTTTTTTATACAGTATTATATTTCTGAGTGTAATACATATTGGTAGATAATATATAGTTGTAAATATTAATATTATATTGCATAAGTATATTTCATTCATTTTAATTTCAACATAATAACCTATGATTGAATAATAATTGTAGCTAATACTTTCATAACACTTTCTATGTGCCAAGCATTGTTCTAACCATTTTATGTAATGAACTCACCTAATCCTCACACCTATGAAATAGTTGCTATTACTATCCTCATTTCCCAGATAAGAAAACTGAAACACACAGTTAAGTAAGTAGCCCAAGGCCACTTTCTCAGCTGGTGGATTTTTACATTTTTTTTTAACCACTACAGACAATGATACAGTGAATGTCTTTGTATCTGCTTCTTCATATATGCCATTTATTTTTATCTGTGAAAGAGTTTCTTTTGAATAGAACTGCTGGGACTTAGCATATGCACACTGCTAACTTTGCTAAATATTTTCAATGTTAACCTTTGTATATGTGGTTGGGAGCAGGCTTAACTTTCCTGAGCCTCAATTTCTTTCTTTGTAA
This sequence comes from Plecturocebus donacophilus, assembly GCA_004027715.1. Lineage (NCBI taxonomy): Eukaryota > Metazoa > Chordata > Mammalia > Primates > Pitheciidae > Plecturocebus > Plecturocebus donacophilus. The sequence goes on from PVKP010019186.1 coordinate 17,006, forward strand.
AATGGGAACATGAGGGCTGGCTCATAAAGGTTGAGGTAGAGATTTTAAAAGCTGTATGTGGTAAATCTGCAATGATGAGTAGCTATTATATGTTCTCATAAGAATATTACTGTTGCATTATTCTGTGACAATGCTGATCAGACTCTAATTAAGGATAAGTATTTCAATCTTTATGCTTTAAGACTGAATTGGACAGTTCTTCTTAGGTGTTGTCTCATTTTATAGGCTTGAAAATAAGCAAAAGGAATTTCTGATAAAATTTTATATCAAATCATACCAAACAACCAAATCAAAGGAGGGAAAATGAAGCCAAGACTTAAACTACAGATCTGAACCATTCTGCACTAATTGATGATTGTGGAGCCTGGGCAGGTCCCTCAGACTTTCTGGGTTTTCTTGTTCTCCAGGTTTTAAGGAAGAACAATGATACTTTCTTGCCTTGCAAGATAAGGCTGTTATGAAGAAACAGATGGAAGAACTGGGTGAATCCTTTTTTTTTTTTTTTTTTGAATTATGGAAAATGAAAGATCTAAAGTAGATTTAAAGGCATTATTTTCTGGCTGGAGACCAGAAACGATTTTACTATTCCATACATACTCAAACATTTCAGAACATTTTATCTTAACTTTTGAAATGAGTTTGCCTTAGAACAGGAAAGGAACATACCATATTGGTGTGTTCATGGAATTTTTCTTATTGCTGTGCCAACTTCATGTTCATGAAAAATTTAGGCTTCGTTTTCCTACGTAAACTGATTTAAGTGGTAGAAAGATGGGAGAGGGAGGAAAATATTCAATCAAACAGTTGTTTTGCAAGAAATTGGTTGCTTGATGGGATTCGATTAATTGTTTTCAAAAATAACTTGCCTGAACAAATTTGGTATTTTTCCTTTGTCTATCCGCTGCCACTGCCAAGATATTAAAACCCAAACTAGCTGTGTTTACAATTTCTTTAATCAGTTATCAGCTAAATTCAGCATCTTTTTATGTCAAAAATAGCTCACTGGTAGCTTGGGTAAAGCCAACTGGCTCCTCTTCAGACTGGTTTGTCTGAGACTGGGACCACAGGAAACGCTCTGGTCCTGCTCCTAGCTGAGGCTCCATTGATGTCAGCTGGAGTCGGGCCATTTTCGTTTGCTAATAAAGCCCCAGCATCCATGGTGAATAACTGATGAAATATGCTGGCTGCTGTTGACGGCAGGGAGAGAATGCAGCATATCCAGGGGGAAGGGAAGAAATTAGAAGAAAAACATAACCAGTGGCTCGAACCTGTTCTTTCAGCCAAGTCCTAATGGTATAATGGCTGGCTTATTTTTTCCAAAGGCTAAGGGTATGGAAATAAAAGGGCTGGAGAGAAAGGCAGAAGCGCGCACACACACACACATACACACACACACACACACACACACACACACACACTGAGAGAGAGAGAGAGAGAAGGCAAGGTGCATGATAAAATAGATGTTTTATAATTGTTTAAATCAGCTAGGAGAAGAATAGGCACTACTCAAAGACAAAGACAGTTTATTTCCTCTTGTGGGGAAAGTGCAGTTTCAGTTGTATGTGGGGTAGCTGTTTCATGTTAGGCAGATGTGCAACTTTGTGATCATTTTAGTTAGAGATTAAATACCGTTTAAAGAGATGAGTCTGGGTGTTAAGTTGACAAAGGGCAAACCGGTGACTTTGCAATGTGGTTGTATGAATTTGTATATTACACAAATCACTGTTTCCTGAATTTAGTGACTGTTAAATTCACTTAATGACTTTTGCTATATTCAAGCACAATCTATTCTATTTTCTCTTTTATTTACTTTTCTAAAGCTAAATGCCTACTTTGGCTTCACCTGAAGTCACTATGGGTTTGTTGAGTTCATCTTTTTAAATAGTATCCATCAAAATAAAGAGATACATATTACTGTTTCTTCTAAAGTTCATCTGGTCACACATTTAAAGTCATCTTGTGAATGGCCAAGGGCATGGGGTACTTTAAGGTGATGGTTAAGAATGTAGGGTTTGATGTCAGTCATACTTGAAAAATTTCAGCACTAATATTTAGCAGCTGTATAACTACAGTCAAGGTACTTAACCTCTCTGAGCCTCAGTTTACCCATCAGTGAAATGGGGATGATAGTGCCATCTTCATGGGGTTGCTGTGAGCATTAAATAAGATCAAGCATAGAAAGTGTCTGTGTCTCTGTTATTGGCTGCATTGTGTACTTCCAAAATTCATGTTCTGAAGTTCTAATCCCCAGTACCTCAGAATGTGGCTGTAATTAGAAGCAACGCCTTTAAGGAGATAATGAAAATAAAATGAGATCATGAGAGTGGGCCCTCATCCATATGACTGGTGTCCTCTTAAAAAGAGGCAATCAGGACACAAAAATGCAGACAGAGGAATGACACTGTAAAGACAGGGAAAAGGTAGCCATCTGCATGCCAAGAAAGACCTCAGAGCCGGACGCGATGGCTCACGCCTGTAATCCCAGCACTTTGGGAGGCTGAGGCAGGCGGATCACCTGAGGTTAGGAGTTTGAGACCAGCCTGATCAATATGGTGAAACCGTCCTAAAAAAAAAAAAAGAGAGAGAGACCTCAGTACTGAATCAACCCCACCAACACCTTGTTCTTTGACTTACAAGCCTCCAGAATCATGAGAAAATATGTTTCTGTTGTTTAATCCACCCAGTCTGTGTTATTTGGTTATGGCAGTCCTAGCAAACTAGTACCATGCACATAGAGTGTATATCCAGAAAGGCTCTTGTTTATCCTCTTGGTGGTTAGTCATATGCAGACATGGGCTCAGGCTCTACTTAAATCCAAGTTTCAGATGATGGCACAACCCACAAAAATTCCATGGAACCCGCATTTCAATGCTTCAGCAGGGCCTCCTTGTTGCCTTCTTGGTAAATTCACATGAAAGTTGTCATCTAAGAAATGTGGTTATTACCTGGGAAGGGTGACTAATCCCAGTAATTCTGACCCAGTATCATTTTTAGGTAAGGATTCTAGGATTTTTGTGAAATGCAGTCTTTTTAAAAAGAAAAAGAAAAAAACAACCTTCCGATCCAGAAGTTTCATATTTTACCAAATGAAATTTAAGCCTTCAATTTCATTTTAGGTAGAAAGAAAATAGAATTCTTGAAAATAAAGTTGTATATGTACATGATTTTACAACTCAAAGGCAATTTTGATTTTAACATCAAATTTTTTCAGATTTTGGCACATCATAAGAACAAGTGCTTCAGGACATTTGTTTCATTATTTTTTGTTTTCGGTCTTTGTTTCTTGTTCTGTTTTGTTTTTGAGATGGAGTCACACTCTGTAGCCCAGGCTGTAGTGCAGTGATGCCATCTCAGCTCACTGAAACCTCCTCCCAAATTTAAGCGATTCTCCTGCCTCAGCCTCCTGAATATCTGGGATTACAGGAGCCTGCTACCACGCCCAGCTAATTATTGTGTTTTTAGTAGAGAAGGTGTTTCACCATATGGGTCAGGGTGGTCTCAAACTCCTGACCTCAGGAGATCCACCCGCCTCAGCCTCCCAAAGTGCTGGGATTACAGGCATGAGCCACTGCACCTGGCCTTACTTTATTTGTAAACTTCTTTATTTTAAAAATAAAATTCCCCAAGTTTTATTTTCGATTTAGGAGATATCTGGGCAGATTTGCTCTATGGGTAAGTTGCATGCTGCTGGGGTTTGGTGTACAAATGATTTCCTCATCCAGGTAATGAACACAGTACCCGATAGGCAGCTTTTTAATCCTCACCCTCTGGCCCTTCACCCTCAAGTAAGCCCTGGTGTCTATTGTTCCCCTTTTTGTGTCTGCACGTACTCAATTCAACTTTTATTTTAGATTCAGGGGGTACATAGGCAAGCTCGTTACCTGGGTGTATTGCATGAGGCTAAGGTTTGGGTATGAATGGTTCTGTCACCTGGGTACTGAGCAATGAATTAATTCTGCAGAGCTTCTGACCCAGGTTCATGCTTCAAGGTGCGGTTAATGTTGTCTGAAGTCTCAAATGGCTTATCAGGCCTGAGAAAACGTTCATCTCAGAATCTGTTTTCAGCTTTTCTCTCTTGGAAATTGTCATTAACCTTCCCACCTCACTACCTCATATTCCTTCATATCTTTCATCTAACTACCAACTAGATTATTTATAAGGTTTGCTGAATTTCAAAAACATTTCATAATTATTGTTATACACCCATCTCTATAGACTTTATTCCCAATGAGCTGTGAATGCAGTTGGCATGGTAGGGCATGTGGTGTTATTTACCATTTTTCACATACAGTAATGTTATCTGATGGTTTAATCACTATGAAAACAGTGGTTCATAGGCTTATGAAGGAGGGTTAACTTGGGCTGCCTCCTGAAGGATAGTAATTTGCAGAGGTAGAAGAAAGGACTAGGTGTGGTGGCTCATGCCTGTAATCCTAGCACTTTGGGAAGTTGAGGAAAGCAAATCACTTGAGGTCATGAGTTCAAGACCCAGCCTGGCCAACATGAAACCTCTCTCTCCTAAAAATACAATAACTAGCCAGGCATGGTGGTGCATGCCTGTAATCCCAGCAACTTGGGAGGCTGAGGCAGGAGAATCACTTGAACCTGGGAGGTAGAGGTTGCAATGAGCTGAGATTGCACCACTGCACTCCAGCCTAGGCAACATAGTGAGACTCTGTGTCAAAAAAAAAAAAAAGAAGAAGAGAAACTATTTTAAGCAAGGAAGAGACATTGAGCAAAATCAGATGGTATTGTACTTGTTGAGTATCTCTTATCAGAAATATCTGGGGCCAGCAGTGTTTCAGATTTCAGATTTTTTCAAATTTTGGAATATATGCAAATACTTAATGGGATATCTTAAGAAACAAACCCAAGTCTGAACAGGAAATTCATTTGTTTCATATATATCTTATACACCTAGACTGAAGGTAATTTTGTACAATATTATAAAACAATTTTGTGCGTGAAACAAAGTTTTGACTGTGTTGACTGGGACTCATCACAGGAGGTCAGGTGTGGATTTTCCACTTGTGGCATCATGTTGGCACTCAAAAAGTTTTAGATTTTGGAGCGTTGTGGAATTTAGATTATCCGATTAGAGACATTACCTGTATTTTAATAATTTGCTTGTACATTCATCTCCTTATTGGAGCATTGTGAGATAATTAGGCTGTAGTGCAATGGTGCCCTCTCAGCTCACTGCAACCTCCACCTCCTGGGTTCAAGCAATTCTCCTGCCTCAGCCTCCTGAGTAGCTGGGGCTACAGGTGCGTGGCACCATACCCAGCTAATTTTTGTATTTTTTAGTAAAGATGGGGTTTCACCATGTTGGCCAGGATGGTCTTAATCTCTTGACTTCGTGATCCACCTGCCTCAGCCTCCCAAAGTGCTGGGATTACAGGCATGAGCCACCATGCCCTGGCTGACAAGTAGGTCTTATTCATCTTTTTACACCTGTTGCCTAGCACCATGCCTGCAATGTGATGGTCATATATTACATTGCAATAATCGGCAGGACTCAGGGATTCTCAGCTGACTTCACTCAACTCATAGAAACACAACTCACACTGGCTTACGCAAAAATAAAATTTTAAAGGGGTGAAATTATTGGCTTGCGAAATTTGGAAGTTTGTGGCATGTCAGCTTCAGGTATATTTAGATCAAAGGACCCCAACAATGCCTCTTCATCTTTTAGTTCTGCTTTTTTCTCTGTTGGATTCCTCACCAGACAGAATCATTCCAGATATTAGTCTCTCTTCCTCTTTCTCCTCATATAAATATTTATTAACAAACCATGGGATCAAGTTAGAGAAATTATGCCTCCAAAGAGCATTTGCTAAAAACAAGTATGTTATCTTACATAATCACAGCCCAATAAGTGAAATCAGAAAATTCAATGCTATTATCAAATCCACAGTTTATGTTTCATTTCCATCAGTTGTTCCAATAATGGCTTTTGTGCCTATGCCACTCCCACCAATCTAGAATCATGCATTATATTTACTTGATATGTTGTTCGGTAATTTGGAAGTGTTTCTCTGTTTTTCTTTGTCTTTCTTGATCTTGACATGTTTGAAGCTTACAGACCAGTTGCTTTGAAAAACATCCCTTTATTTGAGTTTGTCTAATGTTTCTGCATGTATTTTTACAGTTATAACATTTAATCCTTTGGAAGGTGACAGCTTTTTCACTAGACACTGAATATGAGATGGCTCTAAGCCTTTGTCTTCCATGAACTCCATGGAAGTGGTCTTTGGAAAAAGCCTATCCAGCTTTCTGTGTCAGCTGGCTCATAGTTTCATGAGGTCCATTGGCCAAGCCTTTATGAGTTCTGGGTTTTCAAGGCCATGTGACTCTTCAGACCTACCTTCAATCCACAGTCCACTTTAAGTCATCTTTCAGCAAGGTGTGTCTCCATGAGTCTTCTTTCTTGGGGTCACTTTTTCAAGATTTGTTCAGGAAGGCAGCCTTCCTGCAAAAACACCATGCACATGCAAACCATTTCCACTGCCCTATATTCTAACTGGTCTGAATTTATTTCATGTCCTCTAATCCATTCCAGTAACCAAGCTTTTACTCACAAGCTGCACTTATTTGCACCAATTGTGGTTGGAGTTCTGGAGCAATTCTTTGTTAAATCAAATTACTTTTATTCACTGAGCCTCAAGTATTCTCATCTATAAACAGGATATAAGAAGAATGCCTATTTCATAGCTTGTTATGAAGACTAAATTTGAATTAAAATTAAGTCAAGCATTTAGTAAAATGCCTGATACACGGCCAATACTCAAGTCGTTTTCTATATTTTAAGCTATGTATTTATATAGACCTATATATATATCTGTTTTTCAATATGGGTAAATTCCACCCTTTCCATTGCAAAGATATTTATGCATGGTTCTTTCCAAAATGGCATGGAGAAAAAGCATGATGCAGCTGATATCCAGTTTTGTAGGCCCCTTATGCATTGGTGATTGGTATGACATCAGAATATGAGTTTCTTGAGGGCAGAAATATTTGTCTGTTTTGGTCACTGCTGTAACTTCAGCACTAGGAATAGTTTTTGAGCATGCAGTAGACAGTCAATATTTATTTAAGTTACAAACCCCTACTTGGTAGCCCTGGAGGTTGATTTTTAAATTAGATAATGTTGGAGCATTCAGCTAATTCCAGGTATAGCTCAAATCTATATCTCATAAATTTATTTCAGTTGGTCTAGAGAAACAGGGTGGAAAAGATGCTCTTGGCAGCAGACCAGTGGCGCGTTAACTAAGTACTCAAATTTGAGCTGAAAAGTGAGTGTTAAGGGAATAGCAGTGAACTAAACCTTGGCAAATTCAGTCCCATGGGCTCCTTGATATGACTGTCACTTATGATGGCAGGTATACCTGACCTGACATCGAGTTATTGTGTTTCTCCACTCAGACTTTTTGCAAATGTAACCCCCAATATCTTTGTAATATCCTTATGCGGTAGGTGTTCACAGCTTCATCTTTTCAGATATAGTCAGGAAGGCTGAAAAACAACCTATTCAGGATTGGCTTTTCCCCTCTTAAAAGGCTGAAAGACTTCCTTTGGGGGGTTAAATTTTCTTAGCTCTACACACTGAGCACATAAAAAGAAAATAGCAATTCTATTAGATTTGGTAACCTTCTGTTTGGGGGTATATTACGTGTTTTACATAAGAACCTTATTTAACCCTCTCAACAATTCTAAAATGATACTATTATGGCCATTTTACAGAAGAGGAAACTAAGAGTCAGAGAGTTTTAATAACTTACTTGTGATTACCCATATGTGCCTGTCTATGCCTGGAACCATGATATAAAAATACTCTGCACAGGAGAATCTATCTACAAAGCTTGATTCAATATGTGCTTTTGCACTGGGAATCCCTTCCCGACCCCCTACACTCCCCCAAAGTCCCGAAAGACCAAGAAGAATTAGGTTGTTTTTATATCACACCAGAGCTTGCTAAAAGCTTCACCCTTCCTTTTTCTCCATGTTGATGAAATGAGACATTAGACAGGGCATGGGCCAGGAAGTGTTGCAATATTGGATTCTAAACAAATATTCACGGAATGCTTCAGCAGCCATGTGAATGAATCCTTCCAGGCAACTCTGCGCAGGGCTACTGAGATGTGGAAACTGAACTGTAATTGGAACGAGTGACCACCAGCTCCACTCTGCGACTACTCAGCTCCAAGCAGACGATAATGACTTTCAACCCGAACGTAGATATGAAGATGAAAGGCCCTTTTTCAATGTCCCAATGCTTTAGCCAATCACCTTGGCTTTAGGGCCATCCTTTGAACTTTCATAATCCAGCACAAGAGAAACGATAGGTCAGCTCTGAGCAAGACTGTCTTACATTATTGCTTAATAACCCTTCAGGGGTCTCTTGGTATATTGTACCCGTGTACTGTTGGATTTCCTTTCTAGGATATAGAAGGGGAGATCAGGCTTTGACTTAAATAAATGGAGACCTGATATTCCTTGGAGAAGAGGATGTTGTCCCGAGTATCCATGTGGGCTGCACCAACATCTTCTTTGTTTGAAATGTAAGTTGTTCCTGGTAAATTACTGAGCTCTCATAGCAGATGGGTCAAAGTACATTCATTCATTGTTTCTACGCGTACATCAAGGCCTGGCTACTTTATGAGCTATGGGGGTGGGGGTAAAACTAGACCAGGACTGCCTGCAGCTGCATTGCCATAAAACGGTGCCTGAGCTACCTCCAGGTGTTTAAACCCACATCCTTGCTTTTGGGCTTTCACCTACGAAGACATTTTACAATTTCAGCTTCCTTCACTGACACTTTGTAGATGATTTCTTGGGAATGCACTATGAGCTGATGTCTCATTTAGAAGCTTCCTCTTTCCAAAAACCATGTTCCACCTTTCCCCAGAGACTTGGGTTATCCACAGCAGAAATTTAGGTGATGTGTCTTGCTCAACAGGTCTCAGGTCTGAGGTTGTACACTGTAGTATATATGTACTGACCTATTTAAAATTGTGATTCAAGCAAGTACCCAGGGGAAAAATGTGGGAAAAATTAGAAACATTTATTGAGCACTCACTCTGTGCCAGGCACTGTATCTGACACATATTGTTGTCTTTTATCTATTTTTCTAACAGATGATGTGTTATAATTTTCCTGATTTCAGACATAAAGAAACTGGGGCTCAGAAAGCTTGCTAACCTATGAAAACTACATGATATGTAATCGTCGATGTTGGGACTTGAGCCCAGATTAATGGATGCTATAGATATGTTTATTAACATCCAGGTAAACGTGGAAAACATCAGACACATATACACACACACACACATACATGCTCATTTTTAGTTACCAGCTAAATATCAGAGACTGATCTAGGTCAGTAGTTGTACCAAATTAATTACAATAGCTTACATTTATGGATCACCTGCCTGGTACTTTTTATTTATTATCTCATTCAAACCCTCACAACAATACTGAGGGGACATAGTTACTACCCTCTATTTACAGATGAAAAATATTGAAGTTTAGGGATGTCATAGCTCTTGCCTGTTTGTGTAAGCTCTCCCCTTCTGGTTACAAGATGGTAGCCAGTGTCACTAAGCTTTCCATCTTTAACATTCTAAGGCCAGTAGAGAGGCCTTCTCTTCATGGTATTTCTGGCAGATGTCCTCTGATTGGATAGAATTTGAACACATGCCTACAGTTCAACCAATCATTGCAGCTGGAGGATGGAATATGCTAATTAGGTAATGAAAACTAGGAAGGGAAACTCAGAATGCTGTCACCAGAGGAGGAAATGGATGCTGTCCACTATTACATAACTTGTCCTACAGAAAAACCCGCCATAGATTTCAGAAGGGGCTTCCACTCACTTGGCCTCACTAAACCGAGGTCTGTGTGACTTAGGTGAACCAGGAAATTGCTTCAGTGTAAACCTAGTCTTGTTGGAATTCTTGTCAGCGCCAGTGCCCACAGTTTTGAAGTCAGAAGCACCACTCTGTTTCTGATATTTCCAATAGCCAACCCTTGAAATTAAATTCAAGCTGGATGTTTGCAACTGGAACCTCAAAATTTCTTTCCTTGTCAAAAACTCAAATGTGGAGCCATTCAGGGCTAGATATAGCTCAAGGCTCTATTGGTTAGCCATATTGCTGCAATAATGCCACATAACAAATCACTACCACCACTAATGGCTGACAACAATAAATATGTATTTTTGCTTATAAGTCTATGAGTTAGCTGGACAGGTCTGCCAAATGAAGCTTTCTTAGGTGTTTGTGGTCACCTGCAGTTGACAAGGTGGCTTTGTTGATCATACTTAGCTGGGCTTTCTTACTTATCTAGGACCTTGGCTGAGACAACTGGGCAGCCTCAGCCATGTGTCTCATCCTCCAGGAGGATAGCCCAGAACTGTTCACACAAAGAAATCAGAGACATGAGAGACAAGGGGTTGAGTTTGCTACTATTCCATTGGCTAAAGCAAGGCCAAGTCTAGAGTCAGTGTGAGTAGAAGGTAGCATGGAAAATTGGGTCACTAGATGCCATCAATCTTCCATAGGTTCCAAATGTATTCTTTTTTAAAATTGTTAATTTTTGTGGGTACATAATAGGTGTATATATTTATGAGGTGAGATATTTTGATACAGCCATACAATGCCCAATAATCACATCAGGGTAAATAGGATACCCATTGCCACAAGCAATTATTCTTTGTGTTATAAATAATCCAATTATGCTCTTTTATTTATCTTAAAATGTACAATTAAATTATTCTTGACTATAGTCACCCGGTTGTGCTATCAAATACTAAATCTTATTCCTTCTATTTTTTTTTTTTTTTTTTGAGGTGGAGTCTCGCTCCGTCACCCAGGCTGGAGTGCAATGGCATGCTCTCGGCTCACGGCAACCTCCACCTCCCAGGTTCGAGCAATTCTCCTGCCTCACCCTCCCAAGGCTGGGATTACAGATGCAAGCCACCATGCCTGGCTAATTTTTGCGTTTTTAAGTAGAGACCAGGTTTCACCATGTTGGTCAGGCTGGTCTCGAACTCCTGACCTCATGATCTGCCTGCCTCAGCCTCCCAAAGTGCTGGGATTACAGACATGAGCCACCGTGCCAGGCTCCTTCTATTTTTTGTACCCATGAACCATGCCCATCTCCCCACCCCCAGCCAACACACATACCATCACCATGACCCTTCCCAGCCTCTGGTAACCATCATTCTATTCTCTATCTCCGTAAGTTCGATTGTTTTAATTTTTAGCTCCCACAAAGAAGGGAGAGCATGTGAAGCTTGTCTTTCTGTGCCTGGATTATTTCACTTAACATAATGACTTCCAGTTCCATCCATGTTGTTGCAAATGACAGTGTCTCATTCTTTTTCATGGCTGAATAGTACTCCATTTGTACCACATTTTCTTTATCCATTCATCTGTTGATGGACATTTAGGTTGCTTCCAAATCTTAACTATTGTAAACAGTTCTACAACAAACATGAGTGCAGATGTCTCTTTTATATGCTGTTTTCCCTTCTTTTGGGTATCCAAATGTTTTCTTTTAGTTTCCTAATAGGAGGTAATCAGATAGTGAGAATTATGCCACAAATGGCAGGAAAACTGAACACATTCACTCCTAGTCCCCGACTCTGGCCTTATCAACACCAAATGCAAGGCATACAAAGCCAGAGGCCCCTATCCTCGTGTTTGACCATTCATTGAATGAGCGATTCTTGATGATCTGGGAGCTGGGAGACAGCAATCACAGCATTCCTGCCCCCAAAGAGCTGTGTCCTATGGGGAGACAGGCCTGGAAGTCAATGGTCACAACTTAGGTTCTTAAGTGCTGGGTGCAGAGCTAGGGGTGCAGGGCCGCAGAAGCCCAGAGAGGGCCATTTCTCCATGATTATGAATTTACAAAACAGCCACGCTTCCTCCCCCTGCCCCAATGAGGGCCAGGGATCTCCAGGCCCATCAGACCAGGCTATGAGCATTTCTTCCCTCCTCCTTCTTCACTGTGAGTCCCAGCCCATGGTGATAAGCAGAAATGAAGCCTGCCTCTGCTTGTCTCAAGAAGACTAGCCTTCTTTAGCACAGTGCATTCAAGACCTACTCTAAACCTGTGCCAGATGTTTTGCAAATACAGTCATATATCCCTTGACAACAGGGCTACATTGTAAGAAATGCATTGCTAGGCGATTTGGTTGCAGTGTGAATTCCTACATGGTCTAACCTACTACACACCTAGGCTGTAATGGTATAGCATATTGCTACTAGGCTACAAACGTGATCAGCATGTTTCTATACCAAATGCTATAAATAATTGTAACACAGTGGTATTTGTACATCTAGTAGAAAAATAGTAAAAATACAGTATTATAATCTTATGAGACCACTGTCATATATGTGATCCATCATTGACCTAAATGTCTTTATGTGGCATATGACTGTACTATGTTTTATTGTTTTTCCTCTCAATAGCCACCTGAAGCTGATATTCTTATGAAAGCCATTATACAGACTGAGACACTGAGGGTGAGAAATGTGAAGAGACTTACAGTCTGGTCTCTACTAGGAAACCCCAGTTTGTTGAGACACTGATTTTCCCAATGATTCACTTTTATTCAGAGCCAATATCCAGGTTTGTCCACAGGGTGCCCACTGCGTTGCTTCACTGAGGTGAGGAGTGGGTTCTGAGCAGGAGCATCGTCAGGGAGGAGTGGGAAAGGGACAGAGAGAGGCGCTGATTCCCCAGAGCGCAGGTGCCCAATGGCGCCCTCTCATAACGTTCACAGCACTTGGGCATGTTGACTGTTCATAAGTTCGTAAGTCCTAGTTCTTCTAGTTCATACAATTAGGAAGTGACAAGGCTAGGATTTGGACACGTGGCAATGCCTAAGGCTTAACCACAATACCCAGCTTCCTCTCTAAGCAATGCCCAGTCTATTTGTCTGCTCTCCCTTCAAATCCTAGTCACAATTTGGGTTTAGGTCTGCTCAAGCTACAATACAAACAAATTCTTCTACACGAACCCAAGAGAGGAAAGTGGAGAGACTGGAGTTTAGACAAACTGGTTTGAGAAGAGCCCAGCCAATGCTCCCTTTAAATTGGCTTTTTCTCCCTTCCCCAAGTCTCTAGATCTTGCCAGGAACCCAGTCCTTCTCCCTGCCCCTGGGAGCCTCCACCCAGGGAAAACAGGAGGTCAGAGAGTGGGCAATAGGCCAGCAAAGTCAGCTAGAAACAGCTCTTTCTTTTCTGCCAGTGACGGGTCCACACCCTGGATGCATAAATCCTTTATTTTATTTTTATTATTATTACAGCTCAGGGTCTAGCATGGGCCATAAACGGATTTAAGAGGCTGCTAGAGTATAGAATTTAATATAGTTAGCATCATTAAATAGTGGCACAGCAAATCCACTTGGGAAAGTCCGGACCCCACTATCCCTCTCCCCATCTCCTCTCACCTCCCTCCTGATTCCTCAAATTCTCCTGGCAAACATTGCCTAGGGGGCAACCCCTCTCTCCCAAAGGCAAAAGGTAGGGAAATTAAATAGAGAGACAAGAAGGCCAAGGAGGGTGGGCTGAGTCACATTTCCCCGGGTATCTGCAGCCCTGGTGGAGAGGGCATTGGGCAAATGATCAATTAGGCACACGGGATGGGACAGAGCTTTCTAGATAAGCATGGGTTTTATTAACCTATAAAAATACTGCTTTCACTTATCTGCTGGCTTCTTCTCCGGGCTCCTGGGAAGAGATGGAAAGGTAGGCAAAAGAAAGGCCCAGGGGACAGGGAGGGATAATCGGTGATGGGGCCCCTTGGGGCAGAAGAAGTGGAAGTTTCTCAGGGAAGCAAGGCTCAGAAAGTCAAAAATCATGCTGCAGGAAGGGGGGCTGGTATTTTCCCCTGCAAACTTATCGCCATTCAGAATTATCTTCTTTTTTTTTATTGCCCAGAGGGAGGAGAGCTCACTGGTTCTATGTACTTTATTGATTCCTTATGCCGATGGTCCCTGACTTAACAATGGTTCGATTTACAATTTTTCAACTTCAGAAAGGGTTTATCCAGGCATTAAGTGCGTTTTTGACTTAACAACATTTTCATCGTATGATGAACTTATCGAACGTGACCCAATCATAAGTTGAGGAGCATCTGTATATGTTTTGCATATGTCTCCCTGGGTTCAAGTCCATCTGTTACAACACCATTATATATTTTAACACATGTTTAACTAGTGTCAATTACGTGAAAGGCATAATCCTGGATGTTTGGGATGTGATGTTGAATGAGACAGCCATGACCTCCGTTTTTAGCAGCTTAGAGTCTGAGGTTGAAACATAATAACTAAGCACGTAACAGAAAATGACAGCGAATACAGTGTGCTTATTAGATGCCAAGTGTTTTCTAAAGGCTTTACCTCTAGAAAGTCACTTAAGCCTCACAAAAACCCTAACAGAGGGAAGTACCACTGTTAGCCCCATTTTACACATAAGAAACTAATACATGAGCAAAACAATGTTTTAAAAATTTATTATTTTTTTTAAGGTTCTGGGGTACATGTGCAGGATGTGCAGGCTTGTTACATAAGGTGAATGTGAGCCATGGTGGTTTGCTGCACCTAGCAACCCATCACCTAGGTATTAAGCCCAGCATGCATTAGCTCTTTTCTCTAATGTTCTTCCCCACCACCACCCTCCCCAGACAGGCCCCAGTGTGTATTATTCCCCTTTCTGTGTCCATGTGTTCTCATTATTCAGCTCCCACTTGTGAGAACACGTGGTGTTTGGTTTTTTTGTTCCTGTATTAGTTTGCTAAGGATAATGGTAAAATAACTTCTGAGAGTGGTCATTGCTATGAAAGAAATAAAACAGAGTGATGAGATGGAGAGAGGGAATTTCAATGGTCGGTGGTCAGGGCTGGCCTCATAGAGGGTTTGGCCACAGAGGAGGCAGCTGTGAGGGGAGCTGGATATAGAGGGAATGGCACGTGCCAAGGCCCTGGGGTAGGAGCAAAGGCTGGTGCCAATGAGGACCAGAGAAGAAGCTGGGTGGAATGGAGAGGCAGAAAGAGGGGAAGGATGAGTTAGGAGGGCAGGCAGGGGCCAGCTCCTACAAGGCTTTCATGATATGGCAAAGAGTTGGGGTTTTATTCTAAGACTTTTTGTTTGTTTTGAGACAGGGTCTCATCTGTCACCAGGGCTTGAACGCAGTGGTGCAATCATAGCTCCTTGCAGCTTTGAGCTCCTGGCTTCAAGTAATCTTCCCCCCTGGTCTCCCAAAGCATTGAGATTCCAGGCATGAGCCATGGTGCCTGATCTTTGGAAAGTGGTAAGCAGGATCAGGACATAAGCTGGGGCTTCATTTTTGCTCAGTGGCAGGTAGCTCAGGCATCCTTGGGGGCTAGATGGGACCACTAGGTGGAAGGATGATGATGGCAGTGGTGGTGCTGTGGGAAGAGGGGGTTAATGGGGTCCAGGAATCTCTTAGTCACTGTAGTGTGGTTTGCACTGGAGGCAGAAGACAAGGGTCCCACTCTCAGCTTGCTTTGAACTCCTGAAGAAGTTTAGCAATTCCCTTCACTCTCTGCACCTCTCAACCTCAGTTTCCCCATATATAAAATAACAGAGTTGGACTAGTTATTGCTAAGGGACTATTCAGATCTCACCCTCAGGGATGGGGCTGTGTCGAAGCCCTGAGACCTGAAGTGGGGTGGAGGCTGAGGATTGAGGATGAGGCTGGAGATGGGCTTTTCCTTTGCTCCAAATCCACATGTCTTCTTTCCTCCTGAATTGGTGGTTTCTAGTCGGAGTGGGACCTGTGGAATCAAGGGGTTCTCTCCAGGCTAACCTCACCATGCCAGTGGGGAACAATCTGTAATCATGACCACACAATTCCTTCTGCCAGGCTGGGCAGGGGCAGCCCGCCTCCAAGTATACCCATGTGTGTGGCCACATTAAAGGATACGTGAGGGTCTGAGGTTGATGGGTGTGGGACCCTGGGATGATGCAATGACCGCGTGAATCCTGAATGAATGGATCTGAATGCGACTATCAGGGTGTGCGTGCACCCAAGTGTAGGCATGAACTAATGTCTGTGACTCGGGGGGAAGACTTGTAATTGTGAATGTGGCTGGTTTGGGACTATGTGAAAGTGTGTGACTTCACATGCACAGCTGTGCACACAGCAATGAGTGCAGGTGAGCTATTGCATGTATGACCAATTTAATGTGTGTGTATGCCTGGCCTTGGTTGTGATATATGTGCCTGACACTGAAGGGGGAGACATATTGGGGGTGGGGCGAAGTGTGTGGTTGTGTGTGAGGGTGGACAACTGGGAGTGTAAGTGTGACTGCTTGTGAGTGTAATTGAACTGATGTGCATTTATGCACAGCTGTGAGCCTGTGGATGGTTGTAGGTGAGCAGGACTGTGTGTCTGAATTGGTGTGAGTCTGTGGGTGTGTGTCTTTGCATGAGGATATGTGTGAGAGTATGTGTATGTGACCAAAGAGTTGTATATTTGTGGGTATTTGCCTACCGTGTGAGGCCGAGTGTGAGAGTATACGTGTGTGTTTGTGCATGTGAAAGATGCAGTGTGTTTGTGACATGTTGTTGAACATGCCCATGAGAGCGGCAATGGGTTTGTGATCAGGCTATGTGTGTATGTGGGTGTGTACATGTGTGACTGTGTATGGCTTTGAATACTGGAATGTGCATGTGACTGTGTCTATGCATGTATGAAATCATATATTAATATATACATGTATTTGTATATATATATATATAGTATATATATTTATATGAATGTGTGATGGATATGGTGGCAGCTATGTGTGACAAAATTGCTGAACCTAGACACGTGGTTGGTGGCTGCCTGACGTGCTTGTGTGTGTGTGAGATAGAAATGCTGCACCTGTATATGAAGTGGGTGGCTGTGCATGGCTGTGTGTACCCTGACTCCCAAGTGGCTGGGTCTGCGGCATCTCACTGCTTGACCTCTTGGGGACAGAGGGCTGAGGCAGTGGTGTCAGTAAGGGGCTGGGCCACCTGAACAGGTGAACCAGCTTCCTCCTAGTCCCCTAGTGTCCTAGGTGGCCGAGGCCAGAGCATTGCTGCTGCTTTCAGCATGTGGCTGGTGGCTGGCAGAAGGATGGGCTCAGCAGTCCGTGTCTTTACCTAGTCCAGGAAAGATGTGCTGCAAGCAGCTGTCTCTAATTGTGCCAACTCTGGAGCTGTCACCCTGGTATCTATAGAGCAGCAGAAGCAAACCCTCCCTGGAGTCCACCAGATCTGCGAACCCTGGGGGACAAGGTCAAAGACTGCCTCGGGCAAAGGACTCTGGGCAGCCAGACAGGTTCATCTGATCTCCTGTAATCAACTTCCAACAAGTACACATGATTAGGATTTAGAGTCAACTCCCCTGTCCTTCTGGACTGGGAGGGGCCCAGGAGGTGTGTGCAGGGGGAGCATGTGCACAACTGGGATACGGGTGCTCTGTGGGTCAGTAGGTGGGTCGTGCTTATATATCACCTACTCACGCCCTTCACCTGTAGAGGAAGTAACTGCCTCCAATATGCAAAGGGGTGCATTTCTGCCTGTGTTCACGCCCCAGCATGGATCTTGCACCTGATATTTCCAACTTGCCAAGGGCATAGGGGCTTCCCCTGAGCGCTTGGGGACAGGGATGAAGTTGCACTGACAACACTGTCCTCTCCAATTCTCAGGCACCTTTTTCCCAGTTCCCAGGAAGTGGCTGTGGAATTTGCTTCCAAATATAGACTCTGGGTGGCCCAGGCTGCTGCAGACAGATCCTTTGGCCTCCCAGGCTGAATGGCAGAACAGTGACTTTCTTCCAGGAGGCCCAGGCCCACAGGCCTCTGCTTGGAGCTGCTGGTAAAAATAATAATCATAAAAATAGCCAATAAAAAGCAGGGGGGCACTGAGCATTAGGTTATGAGCCCAGAAAACCAACTGACCCGAAGTGATATTTGGATGGTGGTTTTCCCACCCTCTACGTGCATGCACACACACACACACACCCTTCCACAATGACACACAGACTCACACAAGCTCACACCACACACATGCACAAGACCCCATGTACCACGGGCTCAAGGGTATTTTCACATAAGGAGGTTCACAGAAAAAGTGCATGGGTAACTATTTTTGAAATGCCCCCTCTCAAGGAAGCACATGTAATGGCACAGGCGCACACAACTAACACAACAGCACAGAGACACATAAAGCTGCCCCTCAAATGACACCTTCCTTTAGAAAGACTCTAGGACAATGCCATATTCAGCCACACAGAAAGCAGACACACAGCCTACCTCTCCAGCTGGGCAGCCTGGAACCTCTGGTTCTGTTAGCAGGTGGAGATTGGGCGCAGGGCAGGAATGCCATAGGAATGACCCTTATCTGTAAGATTCAGTCTCCTGGGTCCTGGGCACTCACCAATACTCACCCATGGGGACCAGGAACCAGGAAGTGGGGCTCTTGTGGGAGCTGTTGCTAGCGAGCAGGGCAGGCTGAGAAATCTGGGAGGAACTGCAAACCCTGAGCCTGGTGTCTGCTAGCATGAGGGTGGCCTGGGTTTGGGGGTAGCCGAGGATCCTGGAGATGCGGCAGGATCACCTGAGGATGCCTGAGAGGGGATGCATTTTGCGTGGAGGTGGAAAAACTTAGGCACTAGAAGAATGACTCCCGAAGCAGGGACGACACCGGTGGAGAAGGGCGGAGGGAATCGAAGGGAGGGAAGTGACAGAGTGGGGATTCCTTGCACCTCCCTTTGAGGCGCTACTCAAGGGCTTTGGTTCTCAGAGCCCCTCACCTTCTAAAGAAGTGATTTTCTTCCTAACTCGCACGTGTGGCAGCCAGCGCTGCGTCCAGAGCAAATAGGCGGTGGGAAGAGCCTGAAACCGCGGGAAGCGCAGGGCGCGCCTGGAGAGGCTGCAGGAGCGGCGCCAGCCGCAGGTCCCTCCGGGTCCGGAGTCTGGAGCCCCTGTGAGGTCTGGGACTTTCCTGTCACCACTGGGGCCTTGAGGCGGCGGGACTCCACCGGCCCCAGGGAGCGCCGCAGAGCAAAGATAGAAGGGCCCCGCCTGGCGCGCGCTGTCCCGGCCCGAGAACGCAGCGGCTGGGAGGGGAAGGCCTGGAACCGGGAGGCCGGGCGGCGGTGTCGGACTGCGAGCTCCACGCTGCCCCGGGGCGCCCTCCGCAGGCTGAGGCCGCAGCCGCTGGAGCAAGCCGGGCGCAGCCTCCACGTGCACTCGGGAACCGCTGGGAATCCTTTAAACGCTCCACCTGAAGGCGCGGGAGAGTAGGGAAAGGGAGGGAGCTGAGTGCATTTCCCGAAGAGGCTGTATGACCTCGGGCAAGTCCTCACCCTCTCAGAGCCTAATTATTTGTTTCAAAAAATATAGAGCAGGGTACATCTCTCCCTGGCTCCATCCCACCCACCCATCTTCCTCTCTCAAAGCCAGGGGACAGTGTGTACTGGCTTTGAGGCTGTAACGAATGTGGGCCAGGATTTGGAAATAGAATAGTGAGATTTGGAAGGAGAACATCAGCATCTTGCTGTCCTCCCTCCCATCCTGCTTAATGCCTGGGCCGTTTGCCCCCAGGCTCTCTTCTGGGGCCACTGCTTCCTCGTGGGAGTGGGGAGAAAAGACTGAGACATCAGAAACGATCTGAGCCTTCACTCCCCAACACAAGGAGCAATTGCCCACGGTCTCCAACTAAACGTGTTTTTCGATCTGAAAAAGTGCCCTTTGCACTCCCCCAATCCAATCCAGTTCTCCTTCCTGCCTTGATAGAGAAACTCTGTCTCATAAAAGCCTGGAATCTGGCGTCAGATGACCCACCAGAGTGAACCCACCAGAGTGGGGCGGTGGCCAGAGTTCCAGAAACTTCTTCTGTAAGGTTGAGGAGAATCGAGCTGCCTTCTCAGAGCAATTCAGAGCTAAATGTGTGATCAAAACCAGGTTACAATGGCTCTTTCCTGGCCTGCCATAAAGGTTAGCTATTATTGCACCTCAAATGCTAACAGATTTGTAAGCCTAAAACACCCACATTGCCCTCTTGGTGACTGCGTAGACACAAGTAGGACTCTACTGAAAACATTGATGCGAAATGCTGGGGAGGGAAGGAAACAGGAGGCCTTGGGTTAGGAACAGGAACCTCTGTAGGCTGCCTGGGCTCTCAGAAGGGAAAGCAGTGGGTGGAGGCACTAGAGAGCCAGCCAGCGGCTTTGAGGGACATTAGCTGCCCCATTGGAAATAGGGGAGAGAAGTTAAATGTTGTCTTTCCTGAGAAGCTGAGAGGAAGATGGGGTTGGCAGCAGAATGGAACAAAGCTGAGAGGGGACCCAGAGGAGGAGTTGCTCCCATCCCACCGCCAAAGACCTCTGTTGGCACCCGGGGTCTGGACCCTTTCTCTCTGTCACCCTTTCTCTCCTTACCGCCTGCGTTGCTGCCAAACCCTACAGGCTCAGTGCCTCGGAAGAAAACCAGCCTGTATCGTCCACTGTCCACCCCAAAATAAAAACATCCACTCCCCAATCCCCTCAATACAGATTCAAGAAGAAAGCAATGCAACCAGAAATATTATTTTAATGTTATTTCAATAACATCTGCAATTGAAATTTTGTTTCCTAAAAAGAAAAGGAGAATAAATTATTCTTTTCACTCCATTAGCCCTTGCAGACACTAATGCCACAGTTTTGAATGCTCAGACTTTTCTCCTTCTGTTTAGGAGAAACGATCCCAGGTAAAGAAAAGGGTTGCCTGGACTGCTTCAGGGAGCCTCCTATGCAGATAGGGGTGGTTAACAGATGTGAAGAGATTAATCGATACCTAAAGTCCCAGGTTTCTGGCTGAGATGTTTGAGCTGCGGGTTTTGATTCAGATATACCATAGGCCCTACATGCTCGGCTCTGGGGTCAGAATTCTGAATTCAAAGACAGGGCTTTTGCTCAAGACCTGAGCCCAGCTGGTACTAAACCTCAATTTTCTCCCCTGTTTAAAAAAGGGGGCAGTTTTAAAATCCACGCTCTGTTGAACTCACTAAAGAGGCTCCAGAAAGTCAAGAACGACGGGCAGAAACGCTTTTCAGGCCTCAGACGCGCAGTAAATTGTGCAAATGTCCTCGGGGCACCCCCTTGTTGAGGGCATTCGGTGGGACTTCCAAGTTGCCATGGTGACCAGGAAATTGAGGGTCCTTGAGGAAACAATCGTCAGGAACTTTTCTACCGGGAACTTAGGCCAGTCGCTCGCCACGGAGAGCCTCTGTCAGTTGTGTCACCCCAGTTTGTTTTGGGTGTGATTTGGGTGAGGGAGCAAGGTGTCTGGAGTCCCTGCTTCCAGACCCTACTGTTAGAATGTCACCAAAGTCCAAAAACTCAGCACCAAGGAGCCACAGGAGACTGGCTGGAGAGGAAGAAAAATTAGAGGTCTCGACCAAGCAATTGTTTCGGTGACAGATCCTTCCAGATTGGGGTTTGGCCACCCTCATCCCCCCACCCCCACCCACCTCCCTTCACCTCCTCAAGGTCATTACTAGAGTTTTCACTCACAGTTCCAGGCAGGGTGGCCACCTTCACTCCCTCCCATGTATGCCAGAGCTCTGCAGCTCTCTCAAGAAAGTCTCTCCCCAAAGGAAAGCCAGGGAGGATACAGAGATCAGCTGTGTTGATTAAACTCGCTATTTCAGAGTCAACACAGCAGTATTTCAGCTTCTCATGACCCAGCTAGGCCCAAGTCCTAAAGCCTGATCAGACCTTAGGAATTTCGTAAATCAATGGCCTGGAAGATTTTGGCCATTGCTTGAAGGTTGCCTGAATTACTGGGTTGATGTGGAAGTTTTCATAAAGAGTTTAACTATCATCACAATTGCTGTCTCCTTTGTTTTCTTTGTCGACACAAATTCTGAATCTCTGCAGCATAGACTTGGAGACAGACCCACACCCCTTCTCCTTAAATAAAGTGCTTTATGAAACATCAGATCGAATTCTCTCCAGTGGGGATGCCTTGCTCTGTGAGGCCTGGCTGGCTGGAAAGAGGCCCTCGGGCAGCCAGAACTGGAGTTGAAGTTGCATCTCTGGTTTTGACTCTGGCCCTTTGAGCGAGCTTAACACGTGTGGATTTAATTTCCCTTTCTTTCTTGCTTCCTTTTCTTTCCCCCACCCCCACCTTGTGAGGGAAGAAGAAAAATAGTCTGCTCTGTCGACAGCACGACACCGTTCCGTTTGCCAAAGAAAATTTGTCTTTCCAGAGTCCCAGAGAGCAGCGGGATCCCAGGTTTCCAATGAACCCTTCAACTGAGGGAAGAGGTATCCAGGCAGGCCCCCCACCTTCACCCCACACCTAGAGGTATTAGTCCGAGCCTCTCTCATACAGGGTTACAGACTTGGAATGTCATAGGTTTCTTTCTCCTATCCCAAACATTTTGGGAGGCCTATCAGTGGGTTTGACCTACGGAGATGGTTGGAGTTCTCAGGCTCAGTATGACCCTGGGGGGCTCCAAGTTCTCCAGCTTCGACCCTCACCTTTCTTGGCTGGGCACTTCCCAAACTGGAGGAGATGAGAACAGTGGCATCCTTGTGTCTGAGCGCCACTCGCTTCTACCTTTCTGCTCTGAAGTGTGTAAATTTCTAGCATTGGGATCCTTCTCAGCTGGGCCTTGAAATGATGCCCCCTCTTCCAGTTCTCATTTCATTATCCTGAACAGGAAAACAAAAACAAAAACCAAAAAAAAAAACCCATCACCAACAAAAAAACCTCACCCTCCAAACTTGGAAAGTAAAGAGGACGAGTATCATCTAAGCACATGAAGCAACATTAACATGAATGAGCGGAGCAGCAATAATCATTTTTGGTGGAAATATTGGAGGAGAATATTGGATACTCAATAATAATAATAATGGCAGCCAGTATTCTTCCCACATACTTCCAGTCAAAAGGAGGGAAACTAGAAACCGAATAAAACATTTAGAAGAGACATACTGTGGTCCTGGAAAAAATATAACGGAGCCAGATCTAACTGGGCGAGGGGAAGTGACCCCCTTGAGATACCAGGGAATGTCCCACCCTCAGACCGACCCTTTATTTTGCAAATTGAGTTGGTCAAAGTTTCGTTTGTCATCATTTCTATTGTTCTAATTCGTATTCATTTTCCCAGCCCCATCTGGGCTTCTATTTTTCATCACCCCCACGACCCCAAGTCGCCACCGGGTCTGTTGGGGACTTATCGGGAGAGAAATAGAAGGGGATGTATTTTAAAGCGAGTTCTCTTTTGAGAGGAAAACAATGGGTAGTTTTGGATGTGTCTTTCTTAAAAACGGAAGGAGAAAGTGAAGAAAAAAAATGATCAACAGCCATCGTCCCCTTTGGTTTTGGTTTTGACTTTTTAAACAGGAACCTCTTCTATCCTGTTGCGGTATTAAAATCAGGGCAGGAATTTCGCAAAATGAGAAAAATACACTCCGAGAGAAAACCCAGCTGGGAGCACGTTCCGGAAAGCGACATTCCTTCGAAGGGAGGAAGAGAGGATGCGCGCTGTAGCCGGCTCCGGAGCTCATTGCCCAGACGATCAGGGAAAAGAACCAGGATTCTCAAATCTAGTTGCGGTCGCTCGTCTCTCCTTTATTCTGTTCGTGGTGCGGGCTCCGTTGCGTCTGGGAAAGCCAGGCTGTGAAGCTGGACTTGTAGAATCCTTTGAATGCCGGTCCAGGTGGCTGCGGGGCCCGCGGTCCGGGATGCCAGAGAAAGGGACCGCACGGAAAAGAACTCGCTACGCTCGGAGTTTCGCCTTTCCCTTCCAGCGCCGGCTGGGCCTAGGCCTCGGTCTCCGGCCCACCTCGGTTCAGAGGTCAAGTGGGAACTCGTCTCATCCCAGGAAGGTTTGGGAGAAGGATTTCGGGTTGCGTTCTTGGCATCTGGGAGCAAACGCTGCACCGAGCGAGCCTCGGCTTTGGGGAAAGATCGTTATTAACAACTTGGGAAACGAAAGCGAAGCTTGGGGCAGCCACTCCAGCCTGGCGGAGAGGAAGGACGCGGGTGGTGCTCTCTGGAAGCTACGGGGTCTGCGGTCCAGCTGGCCTGGAAGCTCGTGGTCGGCGCTGGGAGCTGCCCGCTCTCCCCGCGGGCCTGACCTTGGCTCCCGCACCAGCTCTGCCGGACGACTGCCTCCCTGCACATTTTGCTGGCGTTCCAGTCCGGAGCCGACCGGGCCTGGAGCCAGGCCATGCTTCGGAAAGCCCTGGGGGCTGGGGACGCGCAAAACCCAGGGTCGAGCTCCGAAGCTGGGGGCAAGTCCAGGTTCAGACGTCCAGCTCCCTCGGGACCCCTTGGCTGGGAACTTACCCTTCTGGAAGGCCCGACGCTCCCCGGTTCCGTGCTAGGCAGGCCTAGCTCTTCTGTCGGCGCCGCCAGGGGCGTCTACGCGGTACGTTTGCAACTGAAGCTAGTGGGTTTCCAGCGGTGCGCAGAAGCTTGCGCGTATCCACCACTGGGCTGCTTAGAAATTACGCCCATTGATCAGACTAAAAATAATAGTCGTCGTTATTACAAAACAAAATGGAGTGCCTCCGTGGCCCTGGTGCTATAATTATTCTCTGCAGAAATCACCCCTCTTTACTCCCACTCGCACCCCGCCCCTGCCGGGCCACTCTGGGACGAATTGCATCCTTGGACCTTTCTCTCAGCAAGGCACTTTAAGGAGAACTCTGTCTCATTTCCCCTCCACGATAACCCAGTAATTATTTCTATGCAAATCGGCAAGAGGGCACTGAGTTACCGCGTCCCAAAGCTAACCAGCTAGAGCTGCGCCTCAATATTCGTTTGCCAAGAGCTCCTCCTCGGGGGATTTTTTTTTTTTAATAAGAAGGAACTTCAGTCCCCCAAACAACTCGATTTCCTTCTAATAGAGGTCTGAGGTGGACTCCCATCTCGCTTCGTGAAAAGTGCCCTTCTCTCCCCCTTCCTAAGAAAGTCGATCTTGGCTCTATTTGTGTCTTATGTTCACCACCCTCATTTCTCCGGAGAAAGCTGGGTTAGTTTATGTCTTTATTTATTCCCGAAGCGGAGAGGTCCGGGACTTGTGGCTGCGCAGACCTGGCACTGATAGGCAAAGACGGAGGGAAATTAACCTCCCGCCGCTGCCCCCTAGCCAAGCGCGACAGCGCGCGGTCGGGTTGCGTGACTCGTGACGTCTCCAAGTCCTATAGGTGCAGCAGCTGGTGAGATAGTCGCTATCGCCTGGTTGCCTCTTTATTTTATTGGGGTATGCCTGGTAATAAACAGTAATATTTAATTTGTCCGAGACCACAAACCAACTTCGAGCTGGGAGGTAGGTGCTCTTCTTGTCAGACGTTGGAAGAAGATCTGGCCTAAAGAGGTCTTTTTGGGGGATCCTTTTCAAAGTCTTCACCTGAACCTTCCTCTCCAGCGAGGCGCTCTCCTGGCTTTTGCGCTAGAAAGAAGAGGTGGGATAGTTGGAGGTGAGTTTGCCCTGGAGGACTAAGGGGGAAAAAAGGTTTCTCTTTGCACTTGGCCTGTCCCCGCTCCTTGGCTTTTCACCCGGTCTTGGTCTTGCTGAATCTTCCCTCACTGTGCGGCTACTTTTCATGACCAAAATAAGAATGGCTTCTTGTGTCACCTGGCAAGAATGGATTCTCTTTAATCGTTTAAAAATCCCGATTTTTCTTGGTGGCCCAGACCATCTGTGCACAATGAACTAAGCAAATCTGGCTGGGCTATTACCTGGGAGAGTCCAGATTTCTCCTCCCTGGAGGGGCCTGAAGATTATTTATGGGAATTAATTTTATCCCCAAATCTCTGAGAACTTAAAGGGATCGGGGAGGTCTTTCTGGATTTCCCTTCCCCTCTACCAGAGATGTAGCGGTTCAGCCTCATCCCTATGCCATGTTTGGGT
>PVKP010019187.1:0-42928 GCA_004027715.1 Plecturocebus donacophilus
ATTTTCATCCCCTATTCCTTCCTGTCTCCATTGTTAAGCACAATTATTGGCATAAAAGAGGTTTTTAATACCCATTTTTAGACTGTATTCTAGCCTGGGCAATAAAACAAGAATCCCGTTCTCTCTCCCTCTTTCTCTTCCTCTTTCATTCTTTTTTTTTCTTTCTTTTGCTGTTTCTTTCTTTCTCCTTTTCTCTCTTTAAAAAATAAAAAAATAAAATAAATAAAAAAAAAGAGGGGGAAATATGCCATTCTTTAACTCTTCCTCCTGCCTTCTGGCTGGAATACAGATGTGATGGCAGGAGCTTGAACAGCCATTTTAGCCCCAAATGCAGGATTCTAAAAGTGCAAAGTGGCGCTATAGAAAGAGTCAAGGTACCTGAGAATCGTGAAACCATGATTTGGGAATCCTCTATTTTGAGATCCTGGTTATGAAAGAGAAAAATACACTTTAATCTTGCTTATTATTATCATGGATTTTCTGTTATACATAGTTGAAGCTAATCTGAACTTTGGATATTTTTCTTGGAGACTCACCCTATCGTGCTAAAGGAAGTCAAAGAAAAAGGAAAGGGTGGGGCTTTCCCAAAGAAAACCAGGAAAATGCTAGAGCAAACCTGCAACTTCCTCTCCAGCAGGCAGCATAGTCCATGAGGCTATTCTCTCCAGCGGTTTAAACCAGAGCCAGCCCCTCCTAACCCATGCTCACAAGCTCACAATAATTGTACTGACATGGGTAACCATGACCTACATTAAAAGGTTAAAAGCTTAGTTTGGCACTTTTTGTCACAAACTCTCACATTTCTTTCACACAGGTGCCTCACTCAATTCAGCTGTGTATCTTTGCTCAATTTGGCAAATTTCCCAGATACACATATCCTGGATCTTTGTGCAAGATTCAAACAGGTAAACGGAGGCAATGAGCCTTCTCTGGCATGTCTACAATACAGTCTCCAGTAGAGAGAGCCCAAGGAGCATCTTTCTTACTGGGCATTTTTCTCACGGAAAGCCCCCTACTTCTCTGAAATGCCTAATTTATTAGCGTTTAAGGAATGACATTCACCTGGCAGAGACGGACTCTGTTCCAAGCAACTCCCAGAGCTTTCCTGCCTCAAATGCAATGTTTGCAGAGGGGGCTACCTGCATCGGTGCCCACCTGACACCCAGGTCTTTTCTTCTAACAGCACCTGGGTTTCCTTTGGGGAAACCGCCCTTCCCTGTTCTCAGGACCTGTGGTTCGGCCCCGAATGACCATACCCAGGGGTGGCCCAGGCATACGTCGTTCATTCATTCATTCACTAGATACTGATTTGGCGCCTACTGTGTTCTAGGACTGGAGATAAAATACTGACCATTATAGACAAACATTTCTACCTTTGGGAGCTTTCTGGGTGCTCAGCGGGGAGGCAAATAATCCACAAACCTAAGTAAATACATGGCATATCAGACATCCTAAGAGCAATGCAGGAAGCAACTTCACAGGAGGGGAGAGAGAGGGATGTGAAACAGTGTGGTAAGAGTGAGAAGCCACCTGCTGAAGGGGATGCGAGCAAGACTTGAAGGAGATCCAGCAGTAAGCCGTGGGGATGTCCAGGAAGGGCACTCAGGGCAGGGGGAACAGCAAGCACAAAGGCCAGGAGGCAGGCGTCCGCATGCTTGAGCAAATGAAAGGAAGCCAGCCAGGCACCATGACTCACACCTGTAATCCCAGCACTTTGGGAGGCTGAAGCAGCCAGATGGCTTGAGGCCAGGAGTTTGAGACCAGCCTGGCCAACATGGTGAAACCATGTCTCTACTAAAACCATAGAAGTTAGCTGGGTGTGTGGTATGTGGTGCACACCTGTAATCCCAGCTGTTTCGGAGGCTGAGGCAGGAGAATCACTTGAACGTGGGAGGCGGAGGTTGCAGTGAGCTGAGATTGCTCCATTGGCCTCCAGTCTGGGTAATAGGGAGACTCTGCCAAGGAAAGGGAAAGGGAAAAAGAAAGGGAAAAGGAAGGGGTGGGACAGAGCCAGGGTGGCTGCAGCAGGGTGAGCCAGGAGGGGAGGAGATGAGGACACAGGTGGTAAGGATTGGGGTGCCAGTCCCATTCAACCCTGAAGGTTGTTAGGGAAACTCTGGCTTTTACTCTGAGTATAATCATGCACTGGAGGGTTTTGAGCATAGGGGTGATGTGACATGATTTTCATCATGAAGGATCCCTCCACCTGCGATGTGCAGAATAGACCTGGGGGTTAGAGTGGAAACAGGGAGACCAGTTATTGAGGTGCTGCTGGCTTGCCACACAGTGGCAGTGCAGGAGGTGGCTGAAGTCCTCAGCTTCTGGGTGTGTTCTGAAGTTAAAGCTAGGTGGAGCCGCAGATCCATCAGCATGGCAGGGAGGAAGAGAGAAGTTAGGGTGACTGGTGGAGCCATGGAGGGACAGAACTATCATTTAGGATTTAGGGAAGACCTTGGGAAGAAGAGGTTTGAGGGAGAGATGAAGGGTGTGGTTTTACACCTAAGCCAGGTGAAGCTGCCCATGGGCAGGTGGATGTAAGAGTCTGTGCTTCAGGTTGGCGCAGTGGCTCAGGCCTGTAATCCCAGCACTTTGGGAGGCTAAGGTGGGAGGATTACTTGAGCCCAGGAGTTCAAGACTAGCCTGGGCAACATAGGGAGACCCTACCTCCACAAAAATTTAAAAATTAGCTGGGCATAGTGATGCATGCCACAGTGGCCTCAGATACTTGGGGGTGGAGGCTGGGGTGTGAGGATAGTTTAAGCCCAGGAGATCAAGGCTGCAGTGAGCTGTGATTGTGCCACTGTACTCCAGCCTGGGCAACAAAGTAAGATACTGTCTTTCTATATAAAGAAATGAAGAGAAGAAAAAGGGAGGAAGAAGGAAGAGGAGCAGAGAGGAGGGGAGGAAAGGAGAATACATAATACAGTATTTATTTATTTATTTTGAGTCTGAGTCTCACTCTGTCACCCAAGCTGGAGTGCAGTGGCAAAATCTCGGCTCACTGCAACCTCTGCCTCCCAGGTTCAAGTGATTCTCCTGCCTCAGCCTCCTGAGTAGCTGGGATTACAGGCACGTGCCACCACGCCTAGCTAATTTTTGTATTTTTAGTAGAGATAGGGTTTCATGTTGGCCAGGTTGGTCTTGAACTCCTGACCTCGTGATCCGCCCACCTCAGTCTCCCAAAGCGCTGGGATTACGGGCATGAGCCACTGCGCCTGGCCTATAATACAGTTTTTAAAAAATAATTTGTACTTTAGACCCTTGGGAGTAGCCATTTCAAAGATACCACCATAGACTAGATGAGGTCATCTAGGGAGTGGATGAGGACAGGGAAGATGTCCCAGCACTGAGCCCCAGAAGAAGACAATGAAGACAGAGCAGCAAAGTGAGTGAGAAGCCACTGAGGCAGGAGACAGAGGGGTGGGGTGGCCTGGAAACCAAGTGGACAGAGCCCTGGGCCCAGTCTCAAAGGACTTTGCTGGAATCCTTGGGGAGGGAAAGCTCTTCCCCAGCAATGGGTTTTCGGGAGGATGGTCTGTGAGCCAGCAATCACACTGCTCCTGCGAGGAAGGGCCTGACGTAGAGCTCAAGCAATCCAGAGAACCGACTAATAGGAATGAGGGACAGAAAGACAGAGCCTGATGGCCCTGTGTCCACTGTGCTGGCCAGGGACACCCCATGTTCCTCTCTTTGCATCAGTCTAAGTTTGTTTTCTGTCATGTATACCCAAGAGATCTAACATAATTTCTAAGTTATTTTCTCCTGTGTGATGGGGGGTGGGGGTGGGTGAAGCCAGCATCCTGCCTCTTCCTTTGGTAATCATAGGCAGCCCAGCCCCAGTGTGGGGTCAGAGCTCCCCACATGCCTGATGGCAGGCCCTTCCCACCATACAATGGCAACACCATGGTCCAGTCCAGAGTAGTTCAGGCCTTTCCCAACCCAGGCACTTTCAGAGACAGACCCTAAGCTGTGATGGGGAAAAACACCCCCAAGCCATTCTGGTCATCCTCCTGGGTGCTTGCCTTGTGGGTTGCAGGGGACCTCTGGGTCATCCCTGACAACTGCTTCTCTGCTCCATCCCCATAGGTCAAACACAGAGGGAATACTCTGCAGCTGGTAAGGGCTTTGGGAACAGTCAGCTGGCCCCTGTTTTTTATGGATGAGGCAAAGGCTGGTGCAAGAGCTCTCTCAACTTGAAGGGGAGCCCACCGGCTTCCCTTTCCCTACCTCAGAGCCCAAGCCCAGCAGCACACATATCCTCTAGAACACCAAGTGGGCAATATTGTTAAAAGCCATTTCTGGCACCCCTAGAGCTGTCAGGAAACAGTTTGGGGTGCAGAGTATCACCCTAGGAACTGCAAACCTTGGACTTGGTTATGAGACTCCTCTACTCCCTGCTCTGTCACACACACATACACTGGGGAGAAGACATCCCAGAAATATTCTCCCTGTCCCCTCCAAAGAGGCTGCGGTCCCACCTTCCTCATGTCACTGCCTAGGATGGGACCCATCAGCAGGCACACAGCACCTGCCCTGCTGCCCCCGCCAACAGGTGAACTGAAGCAGCATCTAGGTCCCCAGGGGTATTTGTTATGGAGCTTAAGACACCTGATCACTCTGGCTGGTGGAAACATTTCACCTGTGGTTTGGAATCTAAAGCATTGAGGAGACCAGGTTTATGCTGGCTGGGCGGAAGTGCCCATCCCATTTAGATTTGTGGGAGGCTCTTCAGTTTATGTAACAGTGTCGTGGTGCCCTCTCAGCTGATCCCAGCTGCTCCCCAGGACTATCCTGGGGCTGAAGCCAGGCTCAGGTCAAGGTCGCACAGCCGGGGCCATCAGGAACAGGCTTGCAGACTCCAACCCACAGTGCTGCCCTCAGTGCAGGCCAAGGCATGAGTCTGATCTGCGCACACTCCTGCTAATTTCCTGTTGCTGCTATCATAAATCACTACAAAATTGGTGGCTTAAAGCAACACACATTCAAGCCGAGATCTTGCCACACTGCCCTCTAGCCTGGGCAACAGAGCAAGACCCTGTTTAAAAAAAAAAAAAAAAAAAGCAACACACATTCATTCTCTTATAGTTCTGGAGGTCATAAGTCCAAAATCAATTTTACTGGGCTGAAATTAACGTGCTGGCAAGCTGTCTCCCTCCGGAGGTTCTAGGAGAATCTGTTCCCTGCCTTTTCC
Source organism: Plecturocebus donacophilus (assembly GCA_004027715.1). Taxonomy (NCBI): domain Eukaryota; kingdom Metazoa; phylum Chordata; class Mammalia; order Primates; family Pitheciidae; genus Plecturocebus; species Plecturocebus donacophilus. Next base: position 5,192 of record PVKP010019187.1, read on the forward strand.
AGCTTTCAGAGCTCCATTCTTTGGCTGGTAGTCCCTTCCTCCACCTTCAAGGCCAACAGCAGAGCTACTTGCTGAAGTAATCATATTGCCTCTTCTTCTGTTTTTGAATATCCCCTGCTTCCCTCTTATAAGGACACATGTGGTTGCATTTAGAGCCCACCTGGATAATTCAGGAAAACATCTCCAACTCAAGATCCTTAACCACACCTGCAAAGTCTCTTTTGCCACATCAGGTAACATTTACAGGTTCTAGGGATTAGGATCCATCTGTCTTTGGGGGCTATTATTCAACCCAGCACAACCTCCCTCCAAGGTTCCCATGGCTCCACCTTTGCCTCCATTTTTCACTTTGCTGGTTCTTTCTCCTTAGACTTTAAGGAAAGTCATCCCTCTGAACCACTCCTCCTCCTGGGCTTTTCCTCTCTGTCCACTGGACTCCAGCTCAGCTTCAGAATTCCACAGGATTGGTTTTTAACAGCATCTAGTGCTTTGCATTAATTTTTAGTTTAGTAAATTAGCCTTCAGATGGGAGCTTTTTAGTTTCCGAAAACAGAATCTGAATTTCTTGTAATACACATTTACTGAGAAAAACAGAAGATCAAAAAGAAGAATGTGAAAATCACATGGAATCCTGTTAACAGAAGAAGATGCTGTAAATGTGTTGGGGCGTATCCTTTTATTCATTTTCCAATGCTCATTTAAACACTAAAGAGAATGTTTCTAAAACAAAAAATACGTTTTGAAACATCTGTTGGACTCTGGAGTCAAGATATTCTGGTCCAAATTCCAGCTGGCCATTCACCATCTGTGTGCTCTTTGCCAAGTTACTTAACCTATCTGTGCCTCAGTTTACCTATCTGTAAAAAAAAAAGAAATGATAGCGCATACCTCCTAGGGCTCTTATGATGATGAGTTAACATACAGCATGTGCTTAAGACTGTGCCTGGCACACAGCAAATGCCATATACGTGTGAGCTGTCATCACCATTAGTATTACACTATTTAGGGAGACATCTGTTCACATGGATAAATAACCTTTGGCAGTATCATTCCCAGCTACCTGGGGTTCTCTGGCATGAATGCACTGCTGCTCTACTCTTAGGCATTTAGCTTGTTTCCAGTTTTATTTTCCCCTTTTTTCCTTCTATAAACAATGAAGGGATAAATATCCTTGAACAAACACTTCTGCACACATCTTTATTTGTTCCTAAAAATTCAACTGCTGAGTCAGAGATCACACATATTTTTAAACTTTTGATACATCATTGCCAATTTGCCCTTCAAAATCCTCTACCCAGCAGAACAGCATGCCCCTCTCCCCACACTCACCCTCCCTGGGCACTCCCAATGACCCTCATGTTTCCCCTCTATTCCAAGGGACCACGCTTCCTTACTCAACCAGGTGTATGCCCCCACATCAACATTACAGCACCCCAGTGAAGCAGAGGAACTGGAAATGAGGACTCAGGGTCCTGTTTTCCACCTCCTAGGGCAAACCTCTGCCTCAGTTTTCCCCATATGTAAAATGTGGGTCAACACATCTGCCAACAAACACTAAAATCGTCTATAAAATTGAGTGGAGCTAGATATTCCAGGTATTCAAATGAAAACAAAATTCTAAACAACTGGTAAAACTTTTGTTTCTTAATCACACATCAAGTATATTTTTAAAAATTTCCAAGATCCACTACTCAGAGCCCCAATCTACCATTTTAGAGCTCTGACTCTGAACCATTTTGGGAACAGAGTGCTTCAGTGCCGACGCACAGAAACAAGTGCCTTCCTACTTGCGGACAGACCAGTGTCCCACTTTCACATACCATACTAAAAAACAAACAACTCACCCGGCTACTGAAGGCCCCAGGAATCTGCCCTCTGAGAACCTTAATGAGCTCGTGTGCAGGTGTGATGGTGTCCTGGACTCCCTCACAAGTATCATCTTGGCTCCCCACAATACATATATTTTTGAGACATAGTCTCACTCTGTTGCCTAGGTTGGAGTGCAGTGGTGCAATCTCAGCTCACTGCAACCTCCACCTCCCAGGTTCAAGCAATTCTTCTGCCTCAGTCTCCCCAGTAGCTGGTACTACAGGCACACACACCACCAAGCCTGGTTCATTTTTGTATTTTTAGTAGAGATGGAGTTTCGCCATGTTGGCCAGGCTGGTCTTGAACTCCTGACCTCAGGTGATCCACCCATCTAGGCTTCCCAAAGTGCTGGGATTACAGGTGTGAGCCAACTGCTCTGGCTTCACAATGTTAATGAGGGCTATTATTCCCATTTTACTCATAAGACTGATGCTGAAAGAAGGTTAAGAATTTGCTGGCCGGCACGGTGGCTCATGCCTGTAATCCCAGCACTTTGGGAGGCCGAGGTAGGTGGATCACGAGGTCAAGAGTTTGAGACCAGCCTGGCCAACATGGTGAAACTTCATCTCTACTAACAATACAAAAGTTAGCTGGGCTTGGTGGCACGTGCCTGTAGTCCCAGCTACTCAGGAGGTCAAGGCAGGAGAATCACTTGAACCTGGAAGATGGAGGCTGCAGTGAGCCGAGATCTTGCCACTGCACTCTTGCCTGGCAACAGAGCGAGACTCCATCTCAAAAAAAAAAAAAAAAATTTTCCCAGGAGCTGAGAAGCAGAGAGGAGACCCTGAAATTCACATCCTCTGATTCCAAAATCTCTGCCTTCCTTTTTCCTGTTGCAGCAAGACCCCCCCCTCCACAGACACAAACACATCTCAGAGAGGCCTGTACTGCTCTGAGAACCCAGTGAAGGAACTGGAACACCCTGGAGGAGGGAATCTGGAAACTGGAGCAAAGTGGGAGGAGAAGGAGCCCCCAGCACAGTGATAGAGCGCACTGGGGAGGCAGCCTGAGGACGCCAGCTCCGCAACTGTCCTTTGCTGGCCACTTGCCGGAAGCTGCACTCAACATCTTAAACGCTGTCACACCTAATCTCCAAAGGCCCCAGCCAGGTAGGCACCACCACGATCCTATTTTACAGATGAGGAAAGTGAAGTGTGGAATAGCTATTAGACTGTCCCAAAGCCAGGCAGTCAGAATGCCATGGGATAAGGCCAGGTGTGGTGGCTCAAGCCGGTAATCCCAGCACTTTGGGAGCCAGAGGCAGGAGGATCACTTGAGGTCAGAAGTTCAAGACCTGCCTGGCCAACATGGTGAAACCCCTCTCTACTAAAAATACAAAAATTAGCTGTGCATGGTGGCACGCACCTGTATCCCAGCTACTCGGGAAGCTGAGGCACGAGAATCACTTGATGCCAGGAGGCGGAGGCTGCAGTGAGCCAGCTGTGCCACTGCACTCCAGCCTGGGTGACAGAGCGGGATTCCATCTCAAAACAAAACCAACAAAAAAACCATGTTGCTTTAAAAGCCTTCCCTCATCAGCCTGGCTGGTTCCTTTCCAAGTTGGGTGATCAAAGCCTGCCTCAAGTGAGCTCCATGAAGAAAAAGTTGGCAAGGGATTGGAGGGGGTGCCAGCCCCCTGGCTAACTGGGCTCAGCGCTGGCACTTCTGTGCACCCAGCCAGTTCCCAGTACCCCAGGAACAGCCTCCACCTCCCCTTCTCTACAAGTCTGTCATGAGCTACTGCTGATTTATTTACTTATTTTTTTGTAAAGATGGGGTCTCACCATGTTACCCAGGCTGGTCTTGAACTCCTGGCCTTAAGGGATCCTCTGGCCTCGGACTCCCAAAGTGCTGGGATTACAGGTATGAGTCACTGCACCTGGCCTGCTACTGCTGATTTAATAAAACGTCACCCAACCTACCCAACCCCAACCTTCTAGCCCCGCCCCCACAATACACAAGCACATTCTAGGTCATCCAGCCTCCATACCTCTCCCAGTTCAAGCCTCTTTCACACTCTAGAGCATGGGCCAGTCCCTTGATCCTGCAGCCCATAACGCCACTTCCCTCTTCATTAGCAGAAATTGTTTTTCCAGGTCTTCAAAAGCTGCCCCCGACTCGGATTCCACCGTTTCCTGAGTGCACCCACAGACGGGTGCCCCTTCCAGCCTTGTAACAGGGCTCAGGGGCTCTCCCCCCTCATCAGACATGAAGGTCCTCGAAGGCAGTGGCCAGCCCCCTCCCCCAGGTGTCAAAGGACAGTTCCTGGAATCTGCTCATCCGACATACACGGATGGAGCACCTACAAGTCCCAGGCCTGGAGGAATCCGGGCTGCTTTCCTTTCCTCCTGTCTGGGTCTTTCCACACCAGGGAGAACACAGAAGTCAGTCCTCGGATCCTCCCCGATCCCTGCTCCCTTTCCCATCTCGTCTTCCTGGCGTTCTCTCTTGCTCTCCAGCCACTGCCCCCTGGATGTGAGTTTCCAGCAGGGCAACTGATCACTTCTCCAGAGGGGCCCCAAGGCTGAGGGGCCCCAGTCAGCAGGATCCAATCTGGCTTCCCACCTCCTAGGCCACTTGGCCTCCACTCCCAGCAAGAAACTTCTCCCCACAGGGAAACGCGGCTCAGATTGTCACAGGGGTCAGAAATAAGAGGTCCATGGCGCGGGTCCTGCCAGAAGCCCCAGGGGTCCTTTCTTAGGGGGCAAGCGACACTGATTGGAAGGCAGTAGCCCTGAGCTAGCTTTCAGGGTCCTGATCCGAGCTCTGCCAGTCGGAGACCCCATGACCTGTGCTCCCTCAGCCCAGACGCCGCCCCCCGACCGGTGCTCCCTCAGCCTGGACGCCGGCACCAGGGACTCTCGCCACGGCCTCAAGTCCTCTCCCGGGGCCCGGCTCCGCACAGAAACAGGTAGCACAAAACTAGAAATGAGTCGGCGTCCGCACCCCTTCCTGCTTGGACCCGAGCCGCCCCAGTCCCCGGCCGCCGCGCCTGGAGCTCCGCGGCTGGAGGGGCAGGCGGGCGGCGGGCGGTACCTGTGAGCAGCTCCAGCCGGTGTCCCAGCACCTTCATCTCCGCGCCCGGCGTCAGGGCAGCGCGCTCTGCCGAGCCGGGGAGAGAGCGCGGGAGACCCGGAGCTGAGCGGCAGGAGAGCGCGGAGCGGAGCGGCAGGAGCAGCTCGCAGCCAGGAGCGCTCTCCCGCCCCCCACGCCGCGCTCCCCCCTCCAAAACGGTTTAAAAAAATCCACCAATTGCACGGCTGCGCACCCCCAAAAGGCGCCCGCCGCCACCTGGTCCGGGTGAACTCCAGGAGGCGGAGGGAGGGCGCAGGGAGGGGGTGCGGTGACACCGCGGGAGGGGGGTCCCCCGTGCCGGCCACCTGAACAAAGAGGCCCCATGTCCTAGGCGTCGCGGTGGAGGGGCGCGAGCAGCGGCTGGGCGTCCCCAGCCGGGCCGGAAAGGCAAGGAGGGAGAGCGGGGAGCGCAGGGAGGAGGGGGCGTCGCCCCCGCGTAGGCGAAATGTGGCGGGAGCGAGTCGGTGCGGGGCTAGCGGGGCTGGGGTTGTGCGCGGGGCTGGGCTGGGCTGGGCTGGGCTGGGGCGGGGACGCGCGCAGCAGCCCCGCCGGCGAGGGGAGCGGGCCCTGGGCGCAGGGGCGAGAGCGCCGCCGACTCACCGCGGAGATGCGGGCGAGACAGACGCGCAGGCGGGGAGCGGGGCCTCGGCGCCGCCGACGCGGGGGTGCAGGTGCTGGCCGCCGGGAACCCCTCCGCGTGCCCGAGGCTGCCGGGGCGGAAGCCGGGCTGGGGGCGGCGCGCCGCGGGGGGCGTGCCCGCGTGGGTTTGGCGGGCGTGGGCGCTCGGCCCGCGGGGCGGTGCCGGGCCTAGGGCTGGCCCGGGACGGACCGCTGTCTCTGGTGCGTGGCTTCCGCCTTCTGCTCTGCTGGGACGCCCTGTGGGCCGTGGCAGGGCGAGCGGGGACCGCGACGCGAAGCCTGTCGGACACCCCGTCCGAACCGCGCCCCTGGCCGCTTCTCACCCGTCCCGCCGCGCGGACTGTGCTGGGTGCCCTGCGCCGCCCTGCCCGCCCCTCCAGGCCCCCTGTAGCCGCGCGGCGTCGGGTTCCCGGGGGAGGGGACGGCGCTGCCCTAGTCTTTGTTTAGACTCCGGAGGGGAACCTCAGCCCTGCAGAGACACCCCCTGTTCCTCCCTATCCCCGCGCCGGCCCTCCGGGCCACCCGCCGTCGCCGCCTGGGAACCGTGAGAGAAAAGCCCCGGGGGCTGGGAAGAACCAGGGGCTCAGGGGTCCTTAGGGCGTCGTCCCCCTCGTTTTCGGAGCCCGAGGGTGTCCTTGGGAAACTCGTGCAGGAGTGGGGAGTGACACCCTAGCAAAGGTGTCCTGGGCCCTCAGGGTCCCGCCCAGAAGCGGGGAAGTCCTTGCTCCCCCTAGTTCACCTCCATTATCTGAGCGGGAAAGGGAACATGGTGACCCGTGTCTTCTTCAGGCTCATCCTGCTTGGGACCCGGGGCACTCATCCCTCCTGCCACTCCCCTCACCACCCCGCCTTTGGTCCCAGATGAAGTCCCACTCTGGGGAGTATGGAAATCTGAGGGACTGAGAAATTTTTATTTGGACAAGACAGCTCAAGACAGGGCTCCTGGAGACCCGGCTTCTATTCAGGCTCCGCCGGTGACCTTGGGCAAGGCTCTGCTCCTCCCTAGGTTCCAGCCTTTTCCATGCAGGGCTGTGTTGGACCAGGTGATTTTGGAGGACGAGGATGGCGGTGGCGTTGGGGGTACAGAGGGGCCTGCGGGCTTCGCGGGCCTTCCACAGACTTCTCTCTACGCTGGTTGGCAGAGAGGCCCTGGCTTTCCTTTCCCCCAGCCCCAGGGGCTGTGGCCGTGAATTAACCCATCCACCAGCTGAGGAAGGTGGTAAGATTTTGGTGACCCCAGATGGGGCACATGTTCTCGCTTGGGTTACCGCTTTGTCCTTGGGTTATCCCTACAGCTTGGGGTGCAGTGTATAAATCTCACAGGAGGCAGCAATTTGGGTTACTTGCCTTGCGGAAATCCCTGCCTCTCAGTTTCCTCCTTTGCAAAGGGGTCGGGGGAGGTCGGTGATGACAGAAGTGAACCTCTATTTCTGACACTTCCACCAGGCTTAGTTCTATATATAGCAGCCAGGAGTCAGTCCTTAGGAGCTTCCTGGCTGTGGGATGTCTGGCAGGCTGCTTACCCCCTCTGAGCCTTCATGTCGTACTCTGATACTTGGGTATCTGATAATTACGATGATACTGACCTCAGGATTCCTGTAAAGATTAAATGACGGAATATAAAGAAAATAATGTAGTGCCAGACACATGACTTAAGTGTTCAATAAATGGTCATTATTATTGTTCATGATGAAATTATTATTACATGAACGATTTTTTCAGACTTTCCAGAGTCTATCCTTTGCAGTCATTTCAGACCTCATCATTGGACAAAATTAAGTGTTGATGCTCTAGTGACAATTCATGGGGCCTGGGCTGTTCTGCAGGCTGCCTAACAGGAGCTTTAACACTAGGACATGCCTGTCTGTGTGAGAAATGGTGTCTGCAATGGGCTTAAACTCATGCAGACAATCCATGTAGCTCAGATAATTCCTGAACTCCTGTGAGCATTCCAGTGAGTCAGGTTGTGGATTTGAACTCCTAAAAGTGGAGACAGTAGGGCTGGGCGCGATGGGTCATGCCTGTAATCCCAGCACTTTGGGAGGCCAAGGCAGGCAGATCACCTGAGGTCATGAGTTTGAGACCAGCCTGGCCAACATGGTGAAACCCCATCTCTACTAAATATTACAAAAATTAGCTAGGCATGGCAGCACATACCTGTAATCCCAGCTACTTGGGAGGCTGAGGCAGGAGAATCGCTTGACCCTGGGAGCCAGAGGTTGCAGTGAGCCAAGATCATACCATTGCACTCCATCCTGGGCTACAGTGTCTCAAAAAAAAAAAAAAAAAAAAAAAAGTAGAGACAATAGATGAAGAAATCTAACTGTGAGAGTCCCCAGGGCTACTGCATTAAGCAAAGGCACTTAGGGAGTAGGCAGGTTGAGGAGGCTCTGACTCCTGGAAATATCAGTCATGCCAGGCAGAGGAGTCACTGCTGAGTCAGCAGAAGAGCAAGCTCTGGGTCCCCTTTGCAGCTGGGCTCTCTTGATCTTCAGCACCCTGGGGAGGAGGCGTGATGTTTGGGAGCAGGTTGGATTAACTGTGGAAAGCAGAACAGTGCAGAGGACCAAGCTGTTGCCTGGGACAGGAGGCTTCTAAGAAGACTCCCCCTAGCCTTGCTCCTAATTACTTGAAACATGCTTCCTAAGTCACTGTCTTGTAAAATGGGCAGAAGAGCACTGGCCTGCACCTAGGTTGGAGATGAGATAACCTTTCTGAAGATCTCCAGTGAGCCTTCACTTCCTCATCTGTAAACTTGAGCTGATGTATCAGTCAGGGTGTTTAACTGCAAAAAATAGAGACCTAGTCTGGCTAATTGAAGGAGAAAAAGGCTTTCGTAAAAGGTGGCTCATGCCTGTAATCCAAGCACTTTGGGGGTCTGAGACAGGTGGATCACTTGAGGTTAGGAGTTCGAGACCAGTGTGACCAACATGGTGAAACCCCCATCTCTACTAAAAATACAAAAATTAGCCAGTTGTGGTGGCACATACCTATAATCCCAGCTACGTGGGAGGCTGAGGCAGGAGAATTGCTTGAACCCGGGAGGCAGAAGTTGCAGTGAGCTGAGATCATGCCACTGCACTCCCGTCTGGGCAGAAGAATGAGACTCCATCCCAAAAAAAAAAAAAAAAAAAAAAAAAGGAGGGTGGGTGGCTCTTGGAATATCAGGTGCCAGGTCTGACACTGCAGTGTTGGTCTGATGTTAAACCACCACTGCCATCCCCAGGCACGGAAGCTGCAGCCAGTGCTGCCCCTGGACAAGGTCACTGGGCACTGCCACCAGGACCTCAGCTGCTGCTTACCCAGTCCTCACCATGGTGGATTCTGCGTGGTTGTGGCTTCCTTCTGCCACCAGTTTCTAATTAACAATCAAGAACGGAACATGCCTGGGTGCAGTGGTTCACACCTATAATCCCAGCACTTTGGGAGGCTGAGGCAGGAGGATTGCTTGAGCCCAGGAGTTCATGATCAGACTGGGCAACATGGTGAAACCCCGTCTCTACGAAAAACACAAAAAGTAGCCAGTCATGGTGGTACACGCCTGTGGTCCCAGCCACTTGGGAAGTTGAGGCAGGAGAATCGCATGAACCTTAGAGATGGAGGTTGCAGTGAGATAAGATTGCACCACTGCACTGTACTTCAGCCTGGGTGACAGAGCGAGACTCCATCTAAATAAATAAAATAATAAAAATAAAGAATAGGATGTCTAATTGGAGGACCCCAGGTCACATACTTTGGCAAGGCCATAAGCAAAGCTGGGGAAAGATGTTTTCAGTTTCTCTAGTGGGAGGTGGGCTGTGCCTTGTAGAAAGGGTATGTTAGCTGCTGGGGGCCAAGAGTGACCAGTGACCACTTCAGATAACCATGGTCTTGTGAAACTGTTGTGAGATGCTGTACGTGGACATTTCACTGGAAGGCTGGCATGGAGGCAGCAAGGATCCCAGTGACCTCTCATCGTTGAGATTCATACCACACTGTACATGTAAACCATTACTCCTCCATTCTTTAAATCTTTGATTTTTCAGCAGGTGAAAGACAAAAGGACCTTGAAAACAGTATGGCTTGCTGCCCTTCCACAGACAGCTCCAGTCCTGCTGCCAGGAGGACAGGTGACTGGCTTTTTCCATTGTGGTGATGAATTGGGCTGAGTCACCATCCCCTCGTGACCATGACTGGGAGCAAGTAAAAGAACCAGCTGATGGTCAGAGGTGCAGATGATGAACCTGGGGCCATTGATTCTTCATCGCTTAGGAGGGATGGGGAGGCAGGAACTGTCTCCCCCTCCCCACCAACACTCCCTTCTCCTGAATCTTGAGCCACATGCCTCAGGGAGAGAAGAGAGGCTCCTTTCCTTCCTTTCGTAGTATTGATTGATTGTCTCTTTGGTGCTGTGGGGTTCAATGGACATTGACCTTGCCTTTAAGGTTCATGCATTGATGGAAACCAGCTCAGAGTCCCATAATCTCAGTACCAGGCAGACTCTGCTAAGATGAGTAATTGATGTTACCATGGAGTGCAGTGGAGGCCTGGGAGACTCAGCAAGGGCTTCCTGGAGGAAGAGGCATCTGAGCCCCCAAGAGGTGGAAGATCGGCAGATGGAGATGGAAGGTGGGTGAAAGGGAGAGAACATCCGTCCATCCATCCATCTGTCCATCCATCCATCCTTCCTACATTGGGTCAGCCAGGCCCTGTCCTGAGCTCAGTGAGGCACAGTGCTGAGCACACTGCAGCCCTGCCCCTCAACAGGAGCTCCTGAATTGAGGTGGAGAAGGCTGGGTATGCATGAGCAGATGGTGAGGAAGCTGGAAAGAGGAAGTGGGTGGGGGAGAGTGCCTGGCCTCAGCCTGGCTCTGGAATTTCACCGGTTACTAGATGATCTGCTCTCTGCTCCTGGCCCACTGTGGACGACTCATTGGTTATATTGCAATCCCCTTTCTCCCATGACAGGTAAGGGCCCTCCTCCCTGCAGGACCAGCCCTTTGCTATCCTGGTAATTCTGGACATTATCTCCTCTGTTCCTGAGGATGGCAGAACCCCCTCCAGTGCCCTTTGCAAATGTCCCTCCACTTCCCCTGGAAACTTTAGCAGACTCGTGGAACCCCAGTTGGTGCTGAGTCAAGGCAAGAGGTAGAACTGATAATATATTTTTTATAAATTATAATTGTTAAATACATTCAAGCATAAAACTTATGCAGGGGGAAAAAATAAAAATCACTCATAATTCCACTGCCTAATAATAGCCAGTGTTATCATTTTGGGAGTATGACCTTCAGCACTTTACACACACACACACACACACACACACACACACACACACACAGTGGCATTCCGTGTTCACGGGTTCTACATCCATGGATTCAACCAATCACAAATCAGAAATATTTAAAAAACCAATAAAGTAACAATATAACAATAAAATAATGCAAATAAAAAACGATACAGCATAGCAACTATTTACACAGGGTCTCCTTCCATTGCTCAGGCTGGAGTGCAGTGATGTGATCACAGCTCACTGCAAAGAACTAATAGGAGCTATTATATACACCCATATACATACGGGTGTGTGTGTGTGTGTGTGTGTGTGTGTATATATATATGGCTCCTATTAGTTCTGTCCCTCTAAGAGAACTCTGACTAATACAACAGGTTCTTGGGGGAATCCATGGGAAGAAGTGGGGTTGTTATCAGCCCCTACCTTCCTGATTGTGTAAATCTCATTTTAAAGCCTGAGATTTTGATCTTGTATTATGGTGTGTATGTGGTGTTTTTTTGTTTTTTGTTTTTTGCTTTTTTTTTTTTTTTTTAATTTTTAAAAGGGGCCTGAAACTGGGGTCTCTGTGGGCCCTGTCAAAGAATATTCTTACCTTCCTGGGTAATGCAGATGGTTGTTTTTTGTTTTTTTGAGATGGAATCTCCCTCTGTTGCCCAGGCTAGAGTACAGTGGCTTGATTTCGGCTCACTACAACCTCTGCCTCCCAGGATCAAGCTATTCTCCTGCCTCAGCCTCTGGAGTGGCCAGGACTACAGGTGTGCACCACCACATCCAGCTAATTTTTGTATTTTTAGTAGATACAGGTTTTCACCATGTTGGCCAGGCTGGTCATGAACTCCTGACCTCAAGCAATCCAGCCACCTCAGCCTCCCAAAGTGCTGGGATCACAGGCATGAGCCACTGTGCCCAGCCTGATCTTTGTTATGGCTATATAAGATGTTATCATTGGGGGAAATTGAACAAAGGATACACTGGACCTCTCTGTACTATTTTTTGCAATTCCCTGTAAATCTATAATCATTTCAAAATAAAACAAATAAACAAAAAAAAAAAAAAGAGAGAGAGAAAAAAACAAAACCAAGCAAAACAAAAAACAAAATTTGAGGCAGACCTGGGAATGAACTATTTGACCTCAGTTTCAGAAGTGACTGTTTTAAAGTCTACACTTTATGGAGGCCAGGTGCAGTGGCTCATGCCTGTAATCCCAGCACTTTGGGAGGCTGAGGAGGGCAGATCATCTGAGATCAGGAGTTCAAGACCAGCCTGGCTAACGTGGTGAAACCCTGTTTCTACCAAAAAAAAAAAAAAGCATACACACATATACTTTTGGTGTATATATATATATATATATGGTATGTGTGTGGTGTTTTTTCTTTTTTATTTTATATATAACATTTTATATATATTTATTTTATATATATAAAATAAATAAACTCTACACTTTGTCGCATGGACCAGAGCAGAGGTTTTCTTGTCTCAGTTTCCCTTGAAGGGTGGGACTTGGTCTAGGGAAAAGCACCCCTCATGGAGAGTGGTGGGTGACCATCCAGTCTCTCCTCCATCATGGTGCTCCTGCAGCCCAAGTGTGTGCTTGAGGGGCTGACCTACCCTGCTCTCTGAAGGAGGGGAGAACCTGAAGGGGAAAAGGGAGGCACAGTTTCCCTTGTGGGCCCCAGGGAGTTGCAGAAAGCAGACAAAAAGATGGAATTTGCTTTTTGCAGCTGAGCAAAGCCTTCTCTTTCCTAAGGAAAACCCATATGTTCAGAGAAACCTCTGTCCTGAAGTGGTAGAGAGGGGTCCCCCTTTGGCAGGCTCAGCCTTCTTGGAATGTCATTGGCCCAGCCTCCTCTTGGGCCTGAGCTAGAGCCACCCACAGAGCTGGGCATGGGCCACTCCCCAGACCCGGGGTGAACTCAGCCCTGTGGCTCAACACCCAGGGGCATTCTCCATTCTCAGGGGCTGCAGTTTCCCCAGCGTCCTGAGCACCATGACAGCAGGGTTGTCTTGAATCAGAGGTTTCAATGAAGTTTCCAAATAATAGAAACTGGGGAGCTCACAGGATGCTGGCTTGAGAGTCATCCCCAGGATCACCCTCAGGCTTCATGATTTGCTAGGACTCACAGAACTCAGAAAAGCTATTCGTGTTTACCATTTATTGTGGTGTAAGGATACAGATCAAAATCAGTAAAAAGAAAAGGTATATAAGCAAAGTCCCAGGGACATCAGGTGCCTGCTTACAGATGTCCCTTCCTAGTGGAGTCACACGGGAGCGTGCTAATTCTTCCAGCAACAATATATGACAACACATGCAAGGTGTACCAACCAGAGAAGCTCAACCCAGACTTGGTATCCAGAGTTTTTATTGGGGTCAGTCAGGTAAGTATGCATCAGCCATGTGACCGACCTTAGCCACCAGCCTCCAGGGCCCCAGAGATCAAACTGATACAGTGGCCTCAGACAAATATAAATAGGCATTCATCACAAGTTACATTGTTAGCATAGACCCTGCTCAAAATACAGCGTGTCCTAAGGCCCCAGACATACAAAAACACTGTTATCAAACAGGATGCTAGAAGGGCTCAAACAGGATGCTAGAAGGGCGGAAGTTATCTCCCAGGAGGAGTCAAGGGCCAGCCCCTTCTTTGGAATGTGCAGGGTTTGAGCAATGCCAGCCTGGTGAACTAACCCCTTACTCTGCAGATGCCAATCATTTATTTTGCCTAATACACACACAAATCATCTGTTATCAACCATAATTTCATAAAAGAAAGATTTAATGCCATGAAGGTAGTTGGACATCACGACAGTGGTGGGTGGAGGTCAGTGCTCCCCAAGAGAAAACAGTTGGCTTGATGTCGCTACTATGAAAATGAAGGGACCAGAAGCCACAAGTGTACACCATGAACCCAGGATGGGCTTTTTTTTTTCTTGTTTGTCTGCACAGCTTTGTCTCCAGTCAAGGAAGAGATGAGCTGAGAGGCTCAGCCCTGGCTCCGCTCCTGTGCTGGCTCTGAGTCAGATGTCCCTGCTCTTGGGAAGGACTAGGCCCTGCTGAGGATGGGAGGGTGTGGTGTGGAACCCCCCTCCCTTAAGCATCTAAGCCAGTTTGTCCTTTCTTTTCTTGGAACTCAATACTGTTACAACTTATTCTGGCAAGAAGGGAGTCTGTTGCTTTTAACAAGTGCTCTGGCCTCTGCCGGGCCCCTTGCCCCAGGCTCTGGTCCCTACTAGGCTGACTCTAGAACTCTAGGATAGAAGAGTTGTTCTTTTTTTTTTTTTTTTGAGTCAGGGTCTCATTCCATTGCTCAGGCTGGAGTGCAGTGGTGTGATCACAGCTCACTGCAGCCTCAACCTCCTAGGCTCATTCGATCTTCCCACTTCAGCCTCCTGAATAACTGGGACTACAAGTGCGTGTCACCACACCTTGTTAGTTTTTGTATTTTTTGTGGAGATGGGGTTTCCCCATGTTCCTCAGGCTGGTCTTAAACTCTTGGACTCAAGCAATTCTCCTGCCTCAGCCTCCCAAAGTGCTGGGATTACAGGCATAAGCCGCTGCACCAGGCCAGAACAGCTATTCTTCTAAGGTCCCAACTCATCCTGCTTTCCTCGCCATACGTCCTCCATGCATGAAGCTGCGCATCAAAGGCCTATGCTGCTGGCCTGCGTAGGCTTCATGGCTTGGAGTCAGACAGCCCTGGGTTCCACCATCCTCTACCTGGGTGACCTTGAGCAAGTAACCTAACCTTGCAGATCGCCTTGTTTCTCAGGTGAGACTAATGATAAAGCTTTGAGTAATTCGTGAGTGAATAATAGCCCAGGCCTGGTGCCCAATTCGAACCTATCGATCAGTAACTGTGAGGACAATGAAACACATGGTTTCAGGTACAAAGCATGGGGGCAAAGAGAATCCTTGTGATGAGTGCAGTAGGTGCAGTGACACATCCAGCTGTCTTGGAACTGGGTGCTGAGAAGTCAAGGGGTCCCTGGGGCTTCAAGACTTCCTGGGAGGGAGCACAACCCATGAACATGACAAGAAGAGACCTGGTGGGGTTTTGGGGTGTCATGAGGATTGAGGGTCCTGTTCACCATGGGCTCTTTGCATGTGCATTCTGTCTGGGGCCCTCTTCCTTCCACTTTCTTTTTTTTTCTTCGAGATGGAGTTTCACTCTTGTTGCTCAGGCTGGAGTGCAATGGCGCGATCTCAGCTCACTGCAATCTCTGCCTCCCAGGTTCAAGCAATTCTCCTGCCTCAACCTCCTGAGTAGCTGGGATTATGGGCATGTGCCACCATGCCTGGCTAATTTTGTATTTTTAGTAGAGATGGGGTTTCTCCATGTTGGTCAGGCTGGTTTCGAACTCCTGACCTCAGGTGATCCACCCCCTTCAGTCACCCAAACTGCTGGGATTATAGGCATGAGCCACCGCGCCCAGCTCTTCCTTCCATTTTCTACACCTCCCCTGGCTAATCCTATTTATCTCTGAAGTGTCCATTTCAATCTCAACTGACCCCTTCATTCCCTGACTCCCCTCCTCTGGGCCCCCTTTGAGCCCAATCCTTAGTTGTAAAATAATCTACCATTTATTGTGCCAGGCATAATGCTGAGGGCATTACCTATATATGCTACCTCATTGACTCTCTCAGTATTTAGGGAACTAGCTGTAGCTTTATTTTTCTGATTTTACAGATGAAGAAACAGATCCACAGAAGTGAACTAAGTGGCTTCACCGCCCTCCCTCACCCAGTACAGTGGTTGTCTGTGTGCAAGTTCATCTCTGCCCTGAACGACGAGCTTCCTGAGAGCAAGGAAGCTTGTTCACTATTTAGCCCCAGATACTTAGTATGGGCTCAGTAGATGGGAGCCCTCCACCAACCTTTCCTGAATAAATAAATGAATGATGAGTGAGTAGATGAATGTTTGTAAAGTGCCAATGTAAGCTTGGCATACCGTGGACCATGGACGATAAACATATATTAGTACCTGTGGTGGGCAGAATAATCCCCACCCCTCCAAATCTTAATCCCTGGAAACTGTGAATTTGTCATGTTACTTGACAGAAGGAAAGGAAGGTTGCAGATGGAATGAAAGTCGCTAATCAGCTGACTTTAGGGACATGATCCTGGATTATCTGGGTGGGTCCAGAGTAATCACATGGGTCCTCAAAAGTGGAAGAGGGAGGTAAAAGAGAACAAAAGAAATGGCAGTGTGAGAAAGACGTGGCTGGACAATGTTGCTGGATTTGAAGATAGAGAAAGGGCCACAAGCCAAGGAAAGCATGCAGCCTCTAGAAGCTGGAAAAGGGATGGAAGTGGATTCTCCCCTGCAGCTGCCAAAAGAAGGGCAGCCCTGCTGACATCTTGATTCCAGCCCAGAGAGACCCATTTCAGACTTAGGACCTCCAGAACTGAAAGAAAATAAATGTGTGTTGTTTTAAGCCAAAAATGTGATTTTTTTTTTTTTCTTTTTGAGATGGAGTTTTGCTCTGTTGCCCAGGCTGGAGTGCAACGGTGCAATCTCAGCTCACTGCAACCTCCACCTCCTGGGATCAAGTGATTCTCCTGCCTCAGCCTCCCAAGTAGCTGGGATTACAGGTATGTGCCACCATGCCCAGCTACATTTTTTTGTATTTAGTAGAGGCGAGGTTTCACTATGTTGGTCAGCTAGTCTTGAACTCCTAACCTCAGGTCATCCATCTGCTTCTACCTCCCAATGTGCTGGAATTACAGATGTGAGCCACTGCGCCCAGCCCACAAAGGTGATTTTTGAAGCTGCCAAAAAAAAAAAAAGAATATAATGCCCTATCTTCGATGCCAGGAATCCCATCTCACCCTTAGTGGTCAGTCATCACCTGACAGTTGAATTGCACTGGCGTATTGCTATAAGCACCCACTTACTATCCGGAAAGATGCATAAGAAAAAAGTGCTTTTTAAAAAAATTTATATATTGGGGTCTAACAGGGAGGTCTCAAGGTGGGACAGAATTTGGTCCTGAGACAGAACTATTGGCTCAGCAGGTTGGTCTGGGTGGATCACAGAGAGTGACACCAGGAGCCTTCTAGGGAAGGGAGTCACAGGCTGGTAAATGAGCAGTGATGCTGGACAGGTAGATGTCAGCATCTTGGGACCACCTATGGCCTCAGGCCTGGGGTCCCTGCATAATCATTAGGGCCACCATGCATTGAATCTAGACCCTCTGCCAGACAGGATCCTAAGCCTCCCACAACATCAGCCCAACAGTCCATTATGTAGGCTCCATGATGTGCCTGCCTGCCAGAGGAAAGAACAGTCAGCCCTCGTGCACTCCTCCACCTTGCCGGACACTGTTCCAAGAGTGGCGTATCCTTAACCCATTCAGTCCTCATAATAGCTCCAATGGATGGCTCCCATCATTGTCCCCAGTTTACAGATTTGGAAACTGAGGCCTAGAAAGGAAGTCACTTGCCCATTCGCATAGCCAGTAATTGGGTCTGAACAAAGGCAGTGTGGCCCTAGGGTCTCTGTTCTTTTTCCATTTTTGAGACAGGATCTCCCACTGTCACCCAGGCTGGAGTGCAGTGGTGCAATCAGGGTTCACTGCAGCCTCGACCTCCTGGGCTCAAGCAATCCTCCTGCCTCAGCCTCCAGAAGTGTTGAGATTATAGGCCTGAGCAACCACACTCAGCTGTGGGTCTCTTTTCTGAACCACTATGCTTTACTGTCTCTTTAGATGGAATAATAATTATATCATAATTATATATCTGTTAATATAATAGTTTAAAATTTTAATGGCCAGGCACAGTGGCTCTTGCCTGTAATCCCAGCACTTTGAGAGGCCAAGGTGGGCAGATCACCTGAGCTCAGGAGTTTGAGACCAGCCTGATCAACATGACAAAACCCCATCTCTACTAAAAATACAAAACATTAGCTGGATCTGGTAGTGCATGCCTGTAATCTCAGCTACTCGGAAGGCTGAGGTAGGAGAATCGTTTAAACCTGGGAAGCGGAGGTTGCGGTGAGCTGAGATTATGCCATTGCACTCCAGTCTGGGCAACAAGAGCAAAACTCCATCTCAAAAAAAAAATAATTAAATAATTATAGTACCAAAATATGCCTTTTTAGCACATTGGTTTCTTTGAGCTGAGGTTAGCTGAGAAGAAGCAGATACAAGAAGAACTCTCTGGCCTCCCCTTATTTGCCTAAAAGCAGGATATAAATTTGTAAAGATATCTCTTCTTTGCTCTCTGCCAGGAAAAACAGAAGTTAATCAACATAGACAGCTTTGGACCCTTAGCCAGAGGGGGCACCAGAGGAAGCTACAAAACAAACCTGACTCACCCACCCCGTCCTCCCTTAGTTTCTCCATGTATTTACCCTCCCACAACTTGCCTCCCTAGAAGCTCTAATTTTCACTTTGTCTTGTTACTTCTCTAATAATTTATTGTTCTTTTGTCAAGATGCTGTATCAGCCCAAGTTCTAACCACTCCTTTGAGTTACTCATCCCTGAGTATGTTACTTATCCTTGTAACATATGTATGTGTGATGCACGTGTTCATAAACTTCTGCTTTTTTTCTTGTTAATCTGTCTTTTGTCAGCCTTGTTTACAGGGCCCAGGCCAGAAAATTGAGGCAGATGGAAGGAAAAATAATCTTTTTTTTCCTCCCCTACAATATCACCTCCCATTTGTATCAGGCCTTTCTGTTTATGACACATTCTCCTGTTTTCTCTTGTCATCCTCCCAGTGGCTGGTTATGATGACGAGTGCCCTGGGCTCACATTTTGGGAAACAGCACAGAGAGGGAGACACCCAGTTATCCATAATCTGAGACGAGAGCGGGATTCCTTCTGGGGTCTCCTGTCTCCAAGTCCAAAGTCACCCGCTCCCACCGCCTGGCCCCTGTCTTGTCCCGGTGCATTAATTATGGGCCATTACCCGCCTCCTGCAGGTGCCCAGATGCTGCCTGCCAGAGCTGTGACCTTACTGTGTCCCCTGGAGAAGATCAATGGCACTCCCAAAACCCCCTGCCAGCCCCACCCTCTGCTGTCCTCTCTAGCTACTGCCTCTTTGGGTCTCTGCAGGCTTCTGGTGTATAGCACAGCTTGTCCCCCGTCCCACCCACCAGAACCACCTTGTGAGCACAGCTTCCTCTCTGCCAAGCCAGCTGACACATTCAGCAGACTCCCGACTTGCTGAGCAAAGCAAGGGTAGTGGCGAATTCCAAGCTTATCTTGCCTTCACCCTGACATGCGCAGGGGTGGCATAGGGGTGTGGATGGTGTGTGTGCATGTGTGTGTGTGTGTCATGAGAGGTGTGTGTGTGTGTGTGTGTGTTGTATGTTGGGGGGCAGTTTAAGCACTCATGGTTGAACCCATTTGCATGGCCTCTTCTGGGTCTCATAACTGAAAGTGTAACCAGTAAGGGTCATTTTCTTCTTCCCTGTCACTCAGCCGGGTGGGAAGAGGCACTTAGATCTAGAGTTAAGTTTGGAAGCAGGGCCCCTGAGAACCCTGGGAGCCCACAGCTTTGGAGCTGTATGATGTTGAGCAAGTTGCTGAATCTCTCTGAGCATTCTTTTCCTTCTCTTTAACTACATTATTGACTCATGATGAAGATTCAATAAGAGTGCATAGAAAGCAGTCAGCACAGAGCCCGAGAGACAGCAAATGCTGAAACTGAGCTTTTGACAATGGATGCGTTTGGATCACAAACTCTGGAAGAAAGAGCACTAGGAGGAGAGGAGAAGCCCAGGGTTCCACAGGCAGAATTCACTGGGCTTTAGGCAGTAGTTGGGTCATCTTCACCTCAGTTTCCATTTCTATAAAATGGGCAGTAGCTGAATTGAGCAGTTGCTTAAAACCATGGCTAACACCATGGAATTCTAGAAAATAAAAGTGAAAACCGCAGGTCATCTCAGAAGTTTCCCCTTCTTGAATTGAACTCTTCCCTCCCCTTTCCTCAGAATTGAAGGCATTTGGCAAGTGTTAGCACATAAAACCAAAGGACAGGCATCTTGGTTTCTCCTCCCTATTTTAAAGCCCCAAACTCCCAGGTCCTGAGTGACTGGCCAAAGGGTCTAAAAATCATCTGGAGATCTTGTGACTCACAGAGCCCTGAGTCTTGATCCTGGAACCCTGGCTGGTTGGGGATGAGGGCACCAAAGCATCTGTGTCCTTAATAAATTTCCCTAGTAAGTCCAGAGCAGGCGGCCACTGTCAGAGATTAGAGACCAAGTGCTCTGTTGAGGATTGTCCAGATGCCCCTGGGAAGAGTCCTAGACTTCCAGAGTCCTGTCTCCAGGCTCCTACTTTTCCATTCTAAGACCCTGAGAATTACAGGAACAAGCTTTTTCAGACTTCACCATCTCTCACTTCCTCTCACTGAGCATCTTTGATCTCTGTATTTCGATCAATTTCCAATCACCATAACTGTTCTTGGATCCAGGACAATTGACGTTGGTTCTGCAGATGCCTCGCCCTGGAGGCAGAGGTAAGTGAAGCTGGATCTACATCAAAGTCTTCACTTGACTCAGGAGCACAGCTTGAAGAGCCCGCTGTTGGGGTGATTTGAGACAACCGAGGTAACGGTGTGATGAGTGTTCAGGAAGCCATGAGCCCCAAGCGCCAGCATTCCATCATTGCATCCTGTGCCTTGTTGGGCTAATGGGTGCCCGGTAAACAGAAGTCAGAGGAGGGGAATAGTTTGTTTAGCTGCAATATTGCAGCAATAGCTAACTAGTTTACCAGGTGCAACTCCCCCAACCCCCACCTTTTATTTTTTTCTTAAGAGATTCTGGAGCCCAGCTTTGTCTGCTTTAAATCTCATTGTGTGATTTCTTTCCTATAGTGAATCAGTAAGAGTCTAAGGTCTCAAGTGGTTTAGGTGACCTTGGCCACATTCAATGCCCTCTTAATCCAGAATCAACTGTGCCCCTTGTGAACACACACCTGCCCCTCTTCCAGCTCATTCTTCATAGGAACAAGCACAATAATCATCAGCAAGTCTTGAAGGCTCACCATAGACTGCAAATCCATCTGGAAGGTTCTGTATAGTTGTCAGTACAATTCCATCAGGTAGGAATTTAGATTATCCCCATTTTGCAGATGAGAAAACCAAGGCTTGGGGAAGTTAAGACTTAACTTGCTGACAGTCTTACAGCTGGTCAGTGGTGGAGCAAAGACTCGAGCCTGGACCTCCAAGCCCACACCTTTAACCACTCTGCTGAAGAGCCTCTTCATATTGGTAGAAAGAAATGCCTGGTTTCATAGGACAACCCAAGCACACCCCTTCCCCAGGGCTTCCTCCCAGCTAGCAGTCCTGCAGCCACTTCCCACTTGCAGTAAATGTACTCCGTACCTGCCACCTGGAGTTCATTATTTCAAAAAGACATTTGGAAACTCAGCTCTGCTGAGTCTCATGTGTTCCCTTTTGCTAATTCAATAATTCTGTTTTTCAAATATGAGTGTGTTTTTTAAGCTTGTCATTGGACTGATTACTCAGCAGATATTATCTGATCATTGTTTTCTTCTTTGAACTCATGCTCACACAAGCCTGATGGATTTCAGGGCACAGACCTGTGATTTATGACTGGGGTGTCTGTTCACCAAGGTCAAGGCCTTGCCTCTCTGTATGCTGAGGCTCAGCAATCAGGCAGGACATAAGAGGGCTAGTCTGAAACCCTGAAAAATATAACATACCAACCAGATCATGACAGAAAGCAGCAGCTTGAGTGCCTACTGCTGCATTTGGTTCACCAAATGCTGAGTGGTTATATCCAGGGGGTGGATTTTAAGGGAATTTTTAGTTTCTTCTTTATACTTATCTGTTTTATTTTCCACTGTTTTTAGCTTACTTTAAAGTGTGTATGATTTTAATAATAAAATAAGAATACATTTTTTGTGATTAAGGCGGGCACAGTGGCTCACACCTGTAATCCCAGCACTTCGGGAGGCCAAGGCAGGTGGATCACTTGAGGTCAGGAGTTTGACACCAGCCTGGCCAGAATGGTAAAATTTCATCTCTACTAAAAATTCAAAAAAATTAGCCTGGCATTGTGGTGAGCGCCTGTAATTCAAGCTACTCAGAAGGCTGAGGCAGGAGAATCGCTTGAACCCAGGAGGCGGAGGTTGCAGTGAACCAAGATAGCACCACCGCACTTCAGCCTGGGCGATAAGGCAAGACTGTCTCAAAAAGAAAAAAAAAAATGTATAGTGATTAAAAATAAAGTTAATTCAATAAAATAAATGTGATCCTGTAGGCAAAGCCTCAGGTGAGTCTGGCTTTTATGAACTTGTTAAAGCCACTCCTGGAAGCAGACCCCTTTGAAAATGAGCAGAACTCAAAAAGAGCAAACAAGATGAAGGCTATCAATTATGTTCACATAGTTTAAAGAATAGAATGAAACTGGAGCTTTTAAAATGTAAACTTTATCGTTTGTTAAATCTTAGACATCACTTTTGTTTACCCTAAGGCATGACTTGACATAAATTTGCAAGTGGACCTTAGGCTGGATCTGTTTCTGTGTGTTTTTCATTCAACAAACATGGATTGAGCTTCGCCCTATAAAAGTCAGTGTTCTAGGCTTAAAGGATTTGAGAAGGAATGAGGATGGAGCCTCAGGCTTGAGCACCTCCTAGTCTATGGGGAGACAGTTATGCAAACAGTACACAATTTGACAAGTGCTCTAGGAATGCAATGGGGAAGCCCAAAGGAGGCAGTCTTTGCTCTGCCTGAATAAGTCAAGCAAGGCTTCACAGAAGAGGTGACTCACACTTAGAATAGGAGTTTTCCAGGTGGAGAAGGTGGGGAACACATTATGGGCAAAGGGAAGAAGATATGCACAATTATCTGGGATGATGGTTATAGGAAAAGCTTGTGTCCATGAAATAGCAAGTTGGTGCTTGTGACTACAATTTAGAGTATATAGCATGTCTTTGTGGATGTTGGTTGGATGGGTAGGAGCCTTGAATAATGGACTAGGAGGTTAACTTGGAGATAGGGAGCTATTAAAAGATTTCAAGTAGGGGAATGGTATGACCAGATTTGCCTTTCATTGATCAGACATTGATCATGTCTGGTCAATGGATGCATCAGTGAAGGTCCACTTGGGAGACAGAAATCACATCAATTATTTGGAAAGAGGGAATTTAATGTAAAGAATTATGAACTAGGACTATCTATCTATCTATCTATCTATCTATCTATCTATCTATCCATCCATCCATCCCCGTATGAAATATCATTCATTAAAGCTCACTATTTTACCAGGTTTTTCTTTTTTTACTTTTAAAATTTAAGGGTACAATTGCAATTTTTTTACAGATATATTTTGTATAGTGGTGACATCTTGGCTTTTAATATAACCATCACTTGAATAACGTATCAGTTATTGTACCCAGTTTTTTCTTATAATGTGAACTTTACAAATGCAAAAATCCTAAAAATACATTTGCTAAGTTTTTACAGATGCATACACCTGTGTAACTAAAATTGCTATTGAAATAGAAGACATTACCATCACCCTAAAAAGATCCTTCATGTCCATTCACAGCCAATCCCTGCTTTCATAAAGACAACCACTTTCTATTTTTTTCCACTACAAATTAGTTTAGCTGAGGTTTCTCAACCTCAACACTACTGACATTGTGGCCCAAATAATTATTGGTTGTTGGAAATTGCCTGTACATTATTTAGCTTGTCCTTAGAACTTCATATAAATGGAATATACTTTTTTTGTTTGGCTTTTTTCACTTAACATAATGTTGATGGATTCTTCATGTTGTTTTGTATATTGCTGGCTGTTGTGTTTTTATTGCTGAGCGACATTTCATTGTGTGGCTAAATCACAGTTTGTTTATCCATCCTCTTGTTAATGAACACCTGGGCAATTTCCAGTTTTTGCTTATTATGAATAAAGTTGCTATGAATATTCATATACAATTTTTTTTGTGTGTGAGCATATGTTTTAATTCTAACTGGCTAATTTGCTCAGAGGAATTTCTGGGTCATAAGGTAGATGTACAAATAGTTTAGTTTAGTTTTGTTTTGAGACAGGGTCTCAGACTGTCACCCAGGCTGGAGTGATCATGGCTCACTGCAGCATCAACCTCCCAGTCTCAAGCAATCCTCCCATCTCAGTCTCTCAAGGAGCTGGGACTACAGGTGTGTACCACCACACCTGGCTAATTTTCATGTATTTTTCTAGAGGTGGTCTCTTCCTATTTTGCTCAGACTAGCCTCAAACTCCTGGGCTCAAGTAACCCTCCTGCCGCAGCCTCCCAAAGTGTTGAGACTACAGGCATGAGCCACCGTGCCCAGCCTATCATTAGTTTTATAAGATAACACCAGATCTTTCTTCCATTGAAAGAGAAGTGGTTGAATCATTTCCATTGCCATACACAAGTTATGAGAGTTCCAGTAGCTCCACGTCCTTCCTAACATTTAGCTTTGTCAGTCTTTTTAATTTAACTTTTCTGGTGAAAGTAACATAGTTTTTTATTGTGGTTTAAATGTGCCTTTCCCTGGTGAGTAATGATGTTGAGCTCTTGTCTCTATTTGCCACACACAGATCTTCTTTTGTGAGTCCTTTGTTCAACTCTTTTCCTCATTTTTTACTAGATCACTTGAGACAGGGTCTCACTCTGTCGCTTAGGCTGGAGTGTAGTGGCACAAACTCAGCTCACTGCAGCCTCTGCTTCCCGGGATCAAGCAATTTTCCCACCTCAGCCTTCCAAGTAGCTGGGACTATAGGCACGCACCACCACACCTGGCCAATTTTTGTATTTTTTGGCAGAAACAGGGCTTCACTATGTTGGCCAGGCTGGTTTTGAACTCCTGGGCTCAAGTCATCCACCTGCCTTGGCCTTCCAAAGTGCTGGGATTATAGGCATGAGCCAGTGTGCTGAATAAAGAGCCTTTTAAGTTTTTAAAGCTTTTTACATTGTATGATTAAGTCTTTGATCCATATTTTCCACTTTATTTTTTTTCAAGACAGGGTCTCTCTCTATTGCCTAGGCTGGAGTGCAATGGGGCAGTCATGGCTCAGTATAACCTCAACCTCCTAGGCTCAAGCAATCCTCCCATCTTAGCTTCCTGAATAGCTGGAACTATAGGTACATGCCACCATGACCAGCTAATTTTTAATTTTTTTGTAGAGATAAGTTCTCACTACATTGCCCAGCCTGGTCTTAAACTCCTGGGTTCAAATGATCCTCCCACTTTAGCCTCCCAAAGTGTTGGGAAGATAGGCGTAAGCCATGGTCCCTGGCCCATATAGTCCACTTTCTATGTCCCTCTTGGTTTCGGCCAGATCCAAGAGCACAGGGGCTTCTGGGTCAGGCATTTAGGTGGTGTCTTAGCCAATTTTCTGTTGCTATAACTAAGTACCACAGACTAGGTAATTTATAAAGAAAAGAGGTTTATTTAGCTCACGGTTCTGGAGATTGGGAAATCTAGGGTGTGATGGCAGCTTCTGGTGAGGGCTTTTGTACTGCATCATAACTTGGCAGAAAAGTGGAAGGGCAAGAGAGCGTGTGTGAAAGAACTCACAGGAGCTAGCCAAGCTCATCTGACAATAATCCACTCTTGTGGGAATTCACTCGGTCCTGCAATAAGAGCATGAATCTATTCATGATTCATGTGGGCTCCACCCTCATGATCCAATCCCTTCCTAAAGTCCCCACCTCTTAATATTATTACATTGGCAGTTAAGTTTTCAACACATGAACTTTTGGGGGATGCATCCAAACCACAGCAGGAAGCATTCATCAACCCCCCACCCTCACTGAGCCTTAGAGCTGCACAGGTGACTGCGTCAGGATGTCCTTATTCTGAAGAGACATGAGCATTTACCTGAGTCATCAAGCTGCAATTATGTGTCCACTCTGAAGGGACAGAGAATTGGTCGCTCACCATTGGCCATCAAACCCTCTCTCTGCCTTCCAGGTCTGGTAGAAAACCAGCTTTTGTTCTAGTCGTTATTAGACCTTGAGAAAGTCCCACAGCCCTTATCTGAGCTGCCCCATCTGTAAAAGGAGAGATCTTTGACATGAGGCAGCTCAGCCTAGCAATTAATCGTGAGGCTGTGGGTTCAGATTTCCTGCCTGGTTCAAATCCTGCTCTGTCTCTGCATCCATGAATCCATCTTTGTGCTTTGGTTTCCCCACCAGCAAAGTGGGATTAACAACAGTGCTGACTTCAGAGAGAAGACTCATATAGCTCTGGCTCACAGCACTCAACAGTTTCTAGTTCTCTTGGTTCAGTTTTTGGTTCTCCTGCCTGCAGCACATCCTTAATAAACATAACAGCCCTAGGTGGTCAGAACTATCATTGGTCCCATTGTACAAGTGAGAAAATCCAAGGTTGAGTACGTTAGGGACTTATCCAAAGTTGTAAGGCTAAGAAGTGGCAAAGCTGGGATTCAACTTCAAAGCTTGTGAAGCTCTTGGGGGAAAAGAAATCTTTGAAAAAATCTGTGCTGTATTATCCCACATCTTCTCCTCATTCCCTAGCATACCATAGCCAAATGAAAATTAAGCCTAGAAGAATATTTAAGGTTTAATTTTACAGGCAAAAGAAACCAAGCCCAGAATCAGAGGAGTCAGTGTCTCCCACAGCAAGATGAGGGATGCTCTGGAGATGAGAAGGACGCTGGGGGAGCCAGACAGGCTGGGTGGGGACAAATCAAGGTAGAGGCTACCAACTGGTGGCCCCAAGTCCATTGCAATCCAGGGATGCATTTATTTATTTGTACAATTAATTAAAATTTTTACTATTAACATACTAATCTGCTTTAGTCAAAGTTTTTTTAAAAAATGAAATGCAAACATTAAAAAATCAGAATTCCCCTCTCATGTACACTGCACATACACATATGCACATGCACACACAAAATCTAGATATCTGGCTTCTCCTGAAAGCTCAGAAGATTTGGCAATACTGGGTAGCCACCGGCTGGAGCTGATAGCAGCTGGCTTTGTAAGGGATGAACACCTGGGTCCCCACAGTCCCCACCCCTTGCTGTCCTTTACACCTGGCTCACTGATGTCATCCACTTGACCCTGGAGGGCACTGGGTTTCAGACCTCTGACTCTTGGGTTTCAATGCTGCCATTCTCAGCTGGGGGCTTTCTCAGATAGGGTTCTTACCCTGGTGGCCATGGGTAAAATGTGAGGGAGCCTGTGGATTTGGATGGGTGTACTAATTACATGTTTCTGACATTTTGACATCTGAGACTTTGCCGGCCCTGGGGAGACTCCTCCTTGCAGGGCCAGCCAATTTCTAGTGATAGTAAAGGACTCTCCTTAACCTCCAGAGCCCGAACGACACAGCTGCCTCCTGCATTGGGCTTTTACATGCTGGGCTACTCTTCTCCTGCCCTAATCACCTCCAGACAACTAGAAACAGTCCCTATGTCCTAGTACCCACTGAAATTATTCAAACTGGCAAATTCTAAGCCTGTGTATCCTGTCTCACCCAATCCTTCCTGCAAAAACCACAACAAAGGCTCTGGCCCAGTTTTCCTCCTGTTTGCTTTGCTTCCTGACCACCCTGTGTTGTCCTGGGTGGCATGGTGGTGTGGCGTGGTGTGCCTCCTCCTCTGGGATGTGTGAGTAGCAAGCCATCATTTCAACAGCAGTCAGCTCCTGATAACCATAGCTAAATAATAAAACCTACATTTTACACAGAAAAGTGTACTTCTTTTTTTTCACTAACCTCTAACTGCAACTGAGAAATTCCTTCAATTATCATTGTAGCAACAAACCACAGTAGTATTAACAATGTCAGCTATAAGAATTAAAGAAAGAGGAAAGAAACACGAAAGGTGACTTGGCAGTTAAGCCAAGTTTATTTTAGAGAAACAACCCTGAGAGGGGTGTTTGGCCAAGTTAGGTTAGAGGCACACTTTTTTACAGACTAAGAGTTTTTAAAGATTTAGGGTGGGAGAGTTTATTAGAGGCTTGGACTGCTTTTGTGTTTTTTCTTGAGCTTATTAGGGAGGGAGAGTTGTGTATCTGTTCCCATATATTTTTCTGCAGCTTCAGGCATATTCCCTGAGTCTGCTTTTAGTTTTCCTATCTTAGTGCACCTGAAGGGAAAGGAATGTGCTTATTAAGGCCCACTGTTTTACTGGGGCCATTGTATGAGGGTGAAGTTTGGCACTTACCCAAGAGACTTTCCCCCTACCTCCCTCTGTGCCCAGGCTGTTTTATCTGTGTTTTACTGTTTGCTCTTTCTGGCTGCTTGTAGTTAGAAGAGAAGTGATTTCCTAAAAATGCATAAAGCTAAGAAGGGAGCTGGAACTTAAAGTGGCAGTCTTTGTCCAAGATGACGGTGCTCCTGCTCTGTCATCAGTGTTTTTGCTCCATAAATCAGCCTGGCACCATGGTGCATGCCTGTAATCCCAGCAATTTGAGAGGCTGAGATGGGAGGATTGTTTAAGCCCAGGAGTTCGAGACCAGCCTGGGAAACATAGGGAGACTCCGTCTCTAGAAAAAGTGAAAAATTAGCTGGATGTGGTGGCCCATGCCTATAATCCCAGTTACTTAGGGAGGCTGAGGTGGGAGGATCATTTGAGCCCAGGAGGTCAAGTCTGCAGTGAGCCATGATGGCGCCACTGCACTCCAGCCTGAGTGACAGAGGAAGACTGTCTCAAATTTAAAATAAATAAAATAAAACAGGCCAGGTGTGGTGGCTCATGCCTGTAATCCCAGCACTTTGGGAGGCTGAGGCAGGCAGATCACCCAAGGTCAGGAGTTTGAGACCAGCTAGCCCAACATGGTGAAACCCCCTCTCTACTAAAAATCCAAAAATTAGCCAGGTGTGGTGGTCCCAGCTACTTGGGAGGCAGAACCCAGGAGGCAGAGGTTGCAGTGAGCTGAGATCATGCTACTGCACTCCAGCCTGGGCAACAGAGCAAAACTCTGTCTCAAAAAAAGAAAGAAGAAAGAAGAAGGAAGAAAGAAGAAGAAGAAAGAAGAGGGAGAAGGAGAAGAAGAAGAAAGGAGAAACAAGGAGGAAGGAGGAAGGAGGAGAAAATGTCAGTATATGTGGAAGAAGACCAGAGACTCACTTTGCAGCCAGGAAGAAGTCAGACACTCTGTCCTCCAAACATATCAAGTTTTCTGGGAGAAATAGGTACAAAATTCATGCATTTGATCCTTCTTCCATTAAAAACAAAATTGGGCTGGGCACAGCAGCTCATGCCTGTAATCCCAATACTTTGGGAGGCCAACATGGGCAGATTACTTGAGGTCAGGAGTTCAAGACAAGCCTGGCCAACCTGGTAAAACCCTGTCTCTACTAAAAATACAAAAATTAGCCAGGTGTGGTGGCATGCACCTGTGATCGCAGCTACTCAGGAGGCTGAGGCAGGAGAATCACTTGAACCTGGGAGGCTGAGATTGCCGTGAAACAAGATGCTACCACTGCACTTCAGCCTGGGCAACAGAGCAAGACTCTGTCTCAAAAAAAAAAATATTAAAAAGTAAGCCAGGTGCAGTGGCTCAAGCCTGTAATCCCAGCACTTTGGGAGGCTGAGTGGGCAGATTACCTAAGGTTGGGAGTTTGAGAAAAGCCTGACCAACATGGAGAAACCTCATCTCTACTAAAAATACAAAATTAGCTGGGCATGGTGGCACATGCCTGTAATCCCAGCTACTGAGGAGGCTGAGAAAGGAGAATTGCTTGAACCCAGGAGGCAGAGGTTGCAGAGAGCTGAGATGGCACCATTGCACTCCAGACTAGGCAACAAGAATGAAATTCTGTCTCAAAAAAATAAAAAAATAAAAATAAAAATAATAAATAGAAACCACAAATCTTTTCATAACACATCAGAGTTGTTGCAGATAATTTGAAATACTGTTTGTTCTCATCACTACTTTGACACTATTACAGTGAATAAGCCTGTAGTAAGACAGGGAGCTCAACAGAAGGGCTCTGGGCAATCCGATTTGGACCTCACAGACCAGCCACCCTCCTTTAAAGAAAGAGGGAGACCTCACCCTAAGGAAAGCAGTAAGAGACAGTCCTAGAAAAGCACCCCTGAGGAATGGCAGGATGTTGCATCCCACTGCCCCAGAGGCCATAGCCTTGGGACTGCAGGTCACAGATTTGCTATGTTCTCCATTTCTGTATTTGAGTGAGCTGGCAGCTCAGGACATCTGGCAATATACAAGATGTACAAATGTGTTTAAGTGGATATCCTAATGCATAAATAGCAGTAAATCTCACTGTAAATATTCCTTCCATGCTGATTATACCAAAGAGCAAGTCTCTGTTTGGTGCTAGCATATCTAACACCTCACTAGCTCTTGCTAATCTGTTTTAACAAAGAGAGACTGGCCTCAGGCTCAGAATCATTGCATCTGTGCTGTATATGTATTTCCCTTAGTGGTATATTTATTAAGGAAGGAAAAAGTAGGTTATTAATAAAAATATTGTTAGTAGGTCGGGTGTGGTGGCTCATGCCTATAATCCCAGAACTTTGGGAGGCCGAGGCAGGTGGATCGCTTGAGGTCAAGAGTTCGAGACCAGCCTGGCCAACATGGTGAAACCCCATCTCTACTAAAAAATACAAAAGTGAGCCGGGTGTGGTGGCATGGGCTTGTAGCCCCAGCTACCTGGGAGGCTGAGGCAGGAGAATCACTTGAACCCAGGAGGCGGAGGTTGTGATGAGCCGAGATTGTGCCACTGCACTCTAGCCTGGGCAACAGAGCGAGTCTCCATCTAAATATATATATTGTTAGTGACAGTGAAGTGGCATGGAAATGTGGCAAAAATCTGAATCACAAACTTGGGGTACACAGTGCCAAATGGCATCCCAAGGTCTTGAGAAACTGCTGTGTCACAGCCATCTCTGTATGCTGCTCCTCTGAGCGGTCTCCTCATTCCTTCATTTGTTCTTTTGTATTTATGAGAGCACCAGTCTATTGAGCACCTATGGGTGCCAAGCTCTGTTACTTGACTAAGAACAGATCTAGCTGCTTCCTGCCACTCCCCATCTGGACACGAAATTCCTTCTGTTGCTCTGCCAACCTTCTCTTCTTTCTTTGTCCCGCTCTTGATCTAAGAATCCCATTCCCGGGTGGGTTTGATGTGTTAATGCTGCGTAAGTGAGCCTGCCTGGATCTATGGTGATCACAGACAGTTTCAGGGGTGGGGGTGGGGGACAATCGAA
This sequence comes from Plecturocebus donacophilus, assembly GCA_004027715.1. Lineage (NCBI taxonomy): Eukaryota > Metazoa > Chordata > Mammalia > Primates > Pitheciidae > Plecturocebus > Plecturocebus donacophilus. The sequence goes on from PVKP010019187.1 coordinate 36,198, forward strand.
GGTCTCTAACCTCAAAGGTCCCTTGGGGGGGTGCATGGGGGCATCTTCCCTTGGGGTTCCCAAGGACTAATCTGCTGGCTTGTGCAGCACCCTCAAAAAGGAAGCCGAAAAGGTCACACTCTTATCTGGTATCCACGAAGCCACTTAGATGAGAAGCTCTTCTATCTGCATTGAATAAGCTCCAACACTAATCACAGATCTGCCCCTTATCAACAAATCCCTCACCCACCACAAGTAACCAAGCGCAACCTGGAGATGGTGTTGTCTTTTGCTCACAAACTATTTTTTTTGAGAAATCTGCGCTTGCTTTGTGTATAAGCATGTATTAGAACTGTTGTGTGTTTAAAATTTAAACTGGCTTATACGGAAAATAGTCTTAAAAAAATATATCATTTAGTCAGTGAACTGAGAGGTCTGGGGATGCGTCTGTTTCAGGCGATGCCGGCCCAGGGAAGCCTTGCTTTCTCGTCTCTGGCTCTTGCTTCTGTTGTGTTCACTTCAGTTTCAGGCTCTGTTTCACGGCCAGATGGAGACAGGCGTTCTAGTTCCTACCTCCTCTCTGGTTCCAGCGAATTCGCACGTGTCAGGAATGTGACCAGTGTTTGACTTGATCATATGCCTGCACCCACCGTGGCTGCAGGGGTTGGAGTTATTGATTGGCTTTGGGTGAGAGGCATCACAGCTTCCTCCCCTGGAACGATCCGCTTCTCTGGGAACATGTGAACCAATGGGATGGATCCCCAGAGGACAACAGGGGTATAGTTCCCGGAGGGGTAGAAAATGGATGCGGGCAGAAATGACAGCAGATGTTCTTGGCCTTGCACAGATGCTAAGTGGAGGGCTGGGGTTGCACAGGGGGTTGTGGACCACTAAGCCCCCATGGCCTGAGGCCTGTCTATATCCCAGAGCCCCGTAGGGCCTGGCAAACAGCACGCCCTTCGTGCATCCATGCCTGTTGCATGAGTTTCCTGTTGCTGTGCTCTGTACACCTGCCCACTGGGAGACCTTGTTTTTCTAGCTCATTCTTCTAGTTGGTTAACCAATGCCTGGCCTCTCTCCCTCCAGAAATGAGGTCTCATCCCTGTGCGTGAGTCCCTCCAGGTCTCTCTTTGTCTTTTGCAGCAAACCTCAGTCTGAACTGTAACATCAGGAAAGAATTCAGCCTTTAGTGTCATGGACACACATACAGAACCTGTAGGTTCTGGACACATTCCTTAGATGAGGGGTAGCAGTGGGCAAGGCTGTAGGCTGTCTAGGTCATGTCTTTGGGGCCTGGAGGCCATGCAGCAGCTTCCACTGGACACTTGCCCCTAGATCAGCGTACATGGGAACAAACCTGTGTTCAAGATCTCTTGTCAGTGCAGGGCTGTGCACAAGGAGTCTGGCATCAACTGGCAGATGAGGTGGAGGAGCTGGGAGCAGACGGGCCCTGGAGGGTCAGTCACTTTTGGGGGAAGTGCTGACAGGGGTGGTTGCAACTTCCTGGCTGATTGGTGCCTGACCAAACCTAAAGATGGACATAAACCAGATGCTTCAGAAGTGTATGCCATCACTGCTCCTGCAGCTACGCTGTCCTAGCTCTGGTTGCCATAATGAAATGACGTAGACTAGGTGGCTTAACCCAAGAAGAATTTCTCACAATTATGGAGGAGGGGATGTCCAAGATTAAGGTGCTGGCAAGGTAGGCTTCATTCTGAAGCCTCTTCTTTTGGCTTATATGTGGCTGCCATTTTGTTGTGTGCTCACATCACCTCTTCTTTTTTTATTTTTTTGAGACAGAGTCTAACTCTGGCACTCAGGCTGGTGTGCAATGGCATGATCACAGCTTGCTGCAGCCTTGACCTCCTAAGCTCAAGTGATCCTCCCACCGCAGCTTCCCAAATAGCTGGGACTACAGGCATGCACCACAATACCCAGTTAATTTTGTAAAAAAATTTCATAGACCCAAGGTCTCACTATGTTGCCCAGACTGGCCTTGAACTCCTGGGCTCAAGTGATCCTCCTGCCTCAGCCTCCTAAAGTGCTGGGATTACAGGCATGAGCCACTGCACCTGGCCAACACAACCTCTTCTTTGTGCATGGGGGAGAGAGAGAGCACATGTGTGCAAGCTCTCTAGTGCCTCTTCTTACAAAGGCACTAATCCCATCATGAGGGCCCCACCCTCATGCCCTTGTCTAGCTATAATCACCTTCCAAAGGCCCCATCTCCAAATCTCATCACACTGGGGGGTTAGGGCTTCCGCATATGAATTTTAGGGGGACATTATCCAGTGCATAGAAGACGCTAAGTCTCTTCCGTCTCACTCAGTCTGATCTGCCTGGCACTCTGTGCTGTTTTACCGATGGGGAATCTAAAGCCTGAAGGGCAGAGTGACTAGTCCAGGACTCAGAGACTTGGAGTTGTGGAGGCAGGATTGGAATCCAGGGTTACCTGGCTCCAAAGTCCATTCATTTAATCATTGAGCTTTGCAGTTTTTCGAGGGCCAGAAATCTGCACAGTGGGCTTCTGAAAGCCACGCAAAGAGGAAGCAACAGATTACAGAAAACCACCAAACTACAGGACATTACTAATTAGTCAGCTGATTTGTTTGAGACAGAAAAACATGGTGGCAGTTATTTCACAGAAAAATAAAGCCATGAAGCAAAATGCTTATGTTCTCTCCTTTGCTACTGTTGGGGCAGGAGGTCCTACCTTGCTGTCATTGCATTTCTGACGCCTCTCACTGGGGCAGGATGTACTTAGTGCTTGGTTGATATAGAGAGAAGCAGGGATGGAAGGAAGAGGGAGTGAAGCAGGAGGACCTCATATCACGTGCTCCTGGGCCAGAACCAAAATTTCTTTTCTTTGCTTTTTTCTTTCCTTTTCTTTTCTGAGATGAGGACTTTGCTCTGTTGTCTAGGCTGGAATGGAGTGACATGATCAAAGCTCACTGCAGCCTCCAACTCCTGGGCTCAAGGGATCCCCCGTCTCAGTCTCCCAAGTAGCTGAGGCTACAGGCATGTGCCACCACACCCAGGTAAATTTTTAATTTTTTGTAGAGGTGAGTTCTCACTATGTTGCTCAATCTGGTCTGGAACTCCCGGCCTCAAGCAATCCTCCTGCCTCGGCATCCCCAAATGCTGAGACTACAAGTGTGAGCCGTCATGCCTGGCCTGTAGCCTAATTTTCTTAAACTCTAATTCATGCTTAAGGTCCAGAGAGTTTTGTTTCACACTATTTTTCCTTACTTCCCCCACCCCGGCACACTCAACTTAGAAAAATTGCAAACACAGAAAACTATAAAAAGCAAAAAACACCCACAGACAATAGCTGTCAAAATCTGTGGTTGTTTTTCTTTCCAATCTTTTTAAAAATGCCTCAATTCATTATTTTTGTCTATAATTTTAACATAGGTAGACGCGTATATGCTCCATGTTTGAAGACACAATTGCTGCCAACGGCATTTTGCCTTTGGCTAGTACACCTTGCAAACTGCCAAATGCAATGCTTCATCGTCACCTTCTGAAAACGCTTGCCGAAGCACTTCCCTGCTGGGGGCAGCAGGGGCAAAGAGCAGAGCCCAGGCCCAGGCTGGGGCGACCAGCTACAATTCTAGTATGAAAGGGGACCTTGGCATTCTTTGAGTTCAAATCCTCGTTTTACAAGTGAGGACACTGTGGCCTGGAGATTTGAAGGGCCGGGTTCTGGCTGCTCTCCAGCCCCCTGGCAGCTCTCCTAGCTGGGTTTTACATGCACAGTGCCGTCTGCCCAGACTTGACTGTTCTCCCTTTGCCCCTCTCCACCCACCATCTTCCCATCAGCTTACTCCAAACCCTGGATGGCTGACCAGGGTGTTCCCTGTGGCTTCTGGTTGGTTTCAGCCAAGGGGAGCACTGATGGGAGACTGGAGGGAGGAGGAGAGAGGCAAGGGTTTTTCCTCTGATGCTTTCCCTTTCAGGCCTTTGTTCCTCTTCTGAAAGTGTCTTTGCCTGTTAGGGGTGCAATAATGAAACACCATAGATCAGGTGGCTTATACATAACAGAAGTTTGTTGCACACAGTCCTGGAGGCTGGGAAGTTCAAGATCAAGGCAACAGAAGATCCAGTGTCTAGTGAGGGCTGATGTTCTGATTCATGGATGGTGCCTCCTCACTGTGTCCTATGAACTCCCTTGGGCCTCATTTACAAGGGGCACTAATCCCATTCCTGAGGGCTCCACCCTTACGTCTCACCCCTCAAAGGCCCACTTCCTAGTATCATCACATTCAGGATTAGGTTTTGCTATGATTTGAAAGTGTCCTCTCCAAAATCCAGGTGTTGAAACTCTTTCTTTCAGAGACAAGGTTTCAGTCTGTTGCTCAGGCTGGAGTGCAGTAGCATGAACATGGATCACTATAGCTTCAAACTCCCGGGCTCAAGTGATCCTCCCGACCCAGTCTCTGGAATAGCTGAGACAACAGGCATGCCACCATGCCTTTAATTTTTATTTTGTAGAGATGGGGTTTTGCTATGTTAATGGGACTAAGCCTCCTAAAAGAGGCGTCAGGCAGCACAGCATTCAGCTGGCTCAGCCTTCCTTCTGCCACTTGAGGACACAGCGTTCCTCCCCTTGGGACAAGGTAGCCCTTAGGACTCAATTGAACCCATGACACCTTGAGCTTGGATTTTTCTAGCCTCCAGGACTGTGAGAGAAGTTTCTATTCTTTATAAATCACTCAGACTCAGGTATTTTGTGATAGTAGCACAAATCCGCTAAGGCAGGTTTCAACATTTGTTTTTAATTTTATTTATTTATTTATTTTGAGACAGAGTCTGGCTCTGTTGCCCAGGCTACAGTGCAGTGGTGCAATCTCAACTCACTGTGATCTCCACCTCCTGGGTTCAAGCGATTCTCCTGCCGCAGCCTCCCCAACTAGCTGGGATTACAGGCACCTGCCACCATGCCTGGCTCATTTTTGTATTTTTAGTAGAGATGAGGTTTCACCATGTTGGCCTGCCTGGTCTCGAACTCCTGACATCAGGTGATCCGCCTGCCTCAGCCTCCCAAAGTGCTGAGATTACAGGTGTGAGCCACTGTGCCCATCCTAGGTTTCAAGATTTGAATTTTGCCAGGGTAGGGGGAACGAACACTCAACCCACATTAGATTACTGCTTCTATGCAGTGGCTGTCTCCTGCAGGCCTCGCTGGATTCTGGTAGTGACTCCTTCTCCTTGCCTTTTCAGATCTGTGACAGCTAACAGCTTTCCGACGGTGCCAGAGCCGGCGTACATCACCACACCTTGGTGGCTCCCTGAACTGTGCCCACACCTCCATACAGAAATCCCCTCCGATCACACCTCTGAGTGGTCCTTCTCCGGATGTACCTAACACTCTGTGCTAAGTACCTTCCATCCTAGGGGTTGTCTTGCTGCTGTTTTCTTCGAAGCAGTGATCCCTGTTGGAAACAAACTTGTGTGCTTCCTTTCTCCGTGCCTGTCTCTCCACTGGCCTGTGTGCTCCATGAGGTCAGGGACCTTGTCTGTCATGTTCAGTACTCAACCTCCTGCACCAAATGCTGACCTCATAGGAGGAGCTCAGTTTGTAGGGATTAGATAACTGAGCAAATAAATGGTAAAATCAGAACTTGAACCTGGGTCTTCTGACTCCTAATTCAGTGCTCTTCCACCTTTTTACATTCTAGAAGAAAATGAATAGAAGGGTTGGGTGCGGTGGCTCATGCCTATAATCCTAGCACTTTGGGAGGCCAGGGCTGGTGGATCACCTGAGGTCAGGAGTTCAAGACCAGTCTGGCCAACACAGTGAAACACTGCCTCTACTAAAAATACAAAAATGAGCTGGGTGTGGTGGTGGATGCCTGTAATCTCAGCTACTTGGGAGGCTGAGGCAGGAGAATCACTTGAACCCAGGAGGCACAGGTTGCAGTGAGCCAAGATGGCACCATTGTACTCCAGCTTGGGCAACAAGAGTGAAACTGTTTCAAAAAAAAAAAAAAAAGAAAAGAAAGAAAGAAAATGAAGAGTCTAGGGTCTTCTGCCCTATCCTGAAGAAGTCTATATGCTAGTACAATGTAATTATTATACAATAACAAGGATACTGATACAATAACTACCATTTGCCAGATGCTTATCTGATTCCAGGTGCTGAGTGAAGCCCCCTGCCTCTATCACCTCCTAGGGACCCTCATGACCACATGGGAGACAGGGACTGTTGTGACCCTACTGACAGATGAGAGATGGAGCTTGAGGATGAGGGACTTGTTTGCTTGCTCTGGCCAGGCAGGCTGCAGGGCCGAGGGCATGGAAAGCCACAAGAGGGGAAGGAGCCCCAGGAAGAATCGCCTGACCTGTACATACTGTATCCCGGAGCAGGGACTGGTACATACAATCTGCTTCCCAGTTGCCATGATCTGGGTGAGTGAGCGTGAAGGGTCTGCCTTCAGCACAGCAGGGAATCATTGGGATGGAGCAGGGGAGCCCTGTGGGTTGGTGTTACCCTTTCTCGGCCACCCTCATAAAGTGTCAGGAGCCCAGGCTCTGGATGCCGTTGAGCAGGAGAATTTCTCCCTCCCTCCCAAGTTGGGCTTCTTGCGTCCCAGACTCTGGGCATGTCTCCCTAAGAAAGGTGTGAAGTCTAGTCCACACACCTGCTCACTTGGCACCACTCTGAGCTGGTCAGGAGATGGGGTCTGCTCAGGGGGCATAGGTGCTGGTCAGGGGGATGGGTGCTAGTCAGGAGGGATGGGGTCTGGTCA